>CAJHQQ010004728.1:0-24400 GCA_905132885.1 Moricandia moricandioides | reverse complement strand
TGTTCTGTAGATTCTAAAAGCCGAACTCG
Organism: Moricandia moricandioides; assembly: GCA_905132885.1. Taxonomy (NCBI): domain Eukaryota; kingdom Viridiplantae; phylum Streptophyta; class Magnoliopsida; order Brassicales; family Brassicaceae; genus Moricandia; species Moricandia moricandioides. The sequence goes on along the minus strand of CAJHQQ010004728.1, from coordinate 24,371 downwards.
AGATCGGAGGAAGTCCAATAAATATATATATATATATATATATTATTTTTTTTCTTGGTTGAGGCACTTTATCTGTCGAAAAAAAATAAAACAAAAATAATACAACCTTTTGTTGTGCGTTTACAGAGAGTATAGAATAAACCCTAGTTTCATCACTTGCAGTTGGGCCTACGCCTACTCAACTTTGGGCTTAAGTTTGTAAGTAGCCCATATGAAAAAGACATCTTTTGAAAACTTGGTTCACAGATTTGAAAGCTTGTACCGGTTCTAAGTATCCGAACCTCAAAGTCTGCACCTTTTTAGAATCGCCATAGGTCTAATAGGATCAATTCTCCCAATTGCAATCTTCGGTGGCTCAACATTCACATGTTACATACGAAGGAAACAGAAGACTGGAAGCAGTCTCTCGGTAGGATCAGCAATGAGGCATATAAACAAGGGTCGATTAATTTATTTTCACGAGCCTAAAGTGGCATATAAATATACAATTATCTAATTGATATCATGCTTCAATTCTTCAGTTTTAATTATTTTCTTTAGTTTATAGGGCCCAAATGTTTCAAAATTTTGAAACAGACCCCAAGTTTTTGAGTTTTATCATATAACAGAGAAAGTTTATAACCTTTAAATTTTCAGATAACACTCTTTTTTGGCCAACAGAAACACACAAGCTTTACTCTATCTTCTACCAAACAAGTAACATACTTAGCTAACTATTTGAGATCCCAGAAAATTAACGTTTTCATGTTTAAATCTCCTAATAGCAAACGATAGATTCTCTTTGTATAAATTTTAGTGTACTGTTGGGCGTGTAGCTTAACCTTCGTTCTACGCTCTTACTGTTTTATCTATTCTTCTACATACTCATCGTGAACTATGTCAGAGAACAACAAATTAGATTACTTTTTTTCCTATTTCCCGATTTAGTTAATATATTAGAAATTGTTATATTATGCACATTTGTATAGATGACATTAAATAATAATGACTGTCGAGATATATGAAATCTTCATATAAGATGTGCTTAGGCTCAAAAACAGAATTTAAAGGTTAATGTAATGATATTAATATATTCATTTTAGTTTCTTTAAGTTAATGAAATATTTTTTTAAACGTTTGGAGCATTATTTAAAATATTAAGGAGATGTATTTAACTGGAAGTTTTAGATGATTTGTATTAAAATCATAAATCTAGTGTTATTCAAACATGAATTTTAAAATTTATTTAAATTTTACTGTTGTTGAACTTGACATAAGTTATAAAGTTTAAAAGTTTTTAAGTGATTGTATAGTGTTTGAGTTGAATTTCTTAGTTAAAAAAAAAAACTCAAATTTCATAGTTTTAGAAGATATTTATGGTGGTTTAACAAAAATCATTTAAAATTTAAGTAACTTCAAACTTTAGATTTAATACACCTCTTAAATCTATTTGGATATTCTATTACAATTAATTAACTTGAATATAAGCATGCAGAAGAACCATGAGAATCGGATCGCTTAATTTTTTATAGATTACTTCAAACCGCATTAGTAGAATATATCTAGATGATTAGTGTAAGGTGGTTCTTAGACTGGATCGGTGGAGTTGAAAACTCGACTATCACGATCTATATATCATTTTCTGAATTGCCACGATCAATTTTTATGTCTCACGTAACAAAGCCTCAGAAAATGAATACATCACAAAAATCTTATAATTTACTTTGAACTAGGTGTTTTCCTGCACAATGTGCAATAATAATTTTTTAATTTAAATTATGTTTAAAAATAAAATTATGTTATTCTCTGTTTTATTAGTTGTATATTAATATTTTAAAATAAATTTTATTTTAGTTAAACATAAAATTAAGTTAAATTAACATTTTAATTTTTCTTAAATTATAGAATATATATATATATAATTGATATATTTTTATAATTATTAAAATAAAACTAAAAATAATTTTTAAAATTTATCGATATCAAAAAGAAACAAATGATGTTATGATTAAATGTTTTTATTTTTTTAATTATGTAATTTTGGAAATTTTGTTTAAATTAAAAATTTTATGATTATAAAAATAAACTTAAATAAGATTTTAAAAATTGTAATATTTTATATTTCTATTATTGTATTATTTAATCTTGTATTAAATATATTGATTTTAATGATGTTGTATTGACTATTTTTATATTCTAAAAAAATTATAAAAACTATAAATTTATATTAAATGTAATTACCATGTCATATTTATTCATAAACATGTTATCAATTATAACTTGTCATGTTATTTTTTAGTGAAATTAATTGTGAAAATTACATATGTCAAATCGCTTCTCAATTAGTGTTTAGGAGACTCTGTTTAATACTGTAATGTATTTTTACAAATAAGTCTTGAATTTTATATATTTTTGTATGTGAAAATTTTGGATGAAGCACATACTAATGTCTTATATAGAATTAAATTTATGTAGTTAGATATTGTACCCAGTACTTCGAAAGTGACATTTTATTTTAGATTAACTATGCAATAACTGGTATACTACGATAATGTAGCTATCTTTGGGTTATTAACTTATTAGTGAATATTTTGTGATGAATGGATAAAGACCCTAGACTCGATAAAAAGGTACGTTAAAGACTCATTGTTAGCGAAGGCCGAAGGGATGGTAGATGACAAAAAAAAATATTAGCGAAGGGTGGTGATGCTCAAACTTTTGGAGGATATTTGCTAGTGAGGTCGTGTCGAGTGTAAGAAATGACACGTGTACGTTTACTAGTGAGAGTATATGAAAAGTAATCCAACGTCCTAACGGTATCGCTAAACGAAAAGTTCCCCCACGCGCCGCATGCAAGCGCGTGGTTTTTAATTTCCAGTGTTAAAATAAAACAAAAATCATGGTTGATGTGAAAATCAATTATAAGTATACTGAACATTTCGAAAATATACAATCGTGTATATAATATAAATATTAACAAAATTAGTATGTTTTGTTTTATTGCACTAGAGATTATTTAATTATGGATTATGCAATAAAATCTTTCCCACGTTAAAACCATTTTACAAAAAAAGAAGAAAAAAGTTCCCAGGAGCTGCAGGTTGTTTGTTACTTGCGGCCCCCACATTGAACAAACAATGCTATATATGCAGAGAGGAGCGATCATATTATGTTAAGCACCTCGATCGTAAAAGATGATGAAGATGGTGAAGATGGTGAAGGCGGTGAAGGTACGTAATCTGAAACTGAAAGTTTCCTTTAATCAGTTTATGTTTACAGTAAGAACATATATTCCATATCGCATCACTACTAAAGTTAAAAGGATCAACGAGTAGCGACAGAAAAGGCGACCTCATTAATATTTCAATCGTGTAATCGACGAGCTCGCCGCTCCGGGAGTCGTCGCCGGCAGATCCCATTACGAGCCAAAGGGATCTCTTCTCTTTCGTGTCATCCTAGCTTCGTCTTCTACCTCTCTCTCAGCCATGGACGAGGACAAACTAGCTTCGTCTTCGCCTCCGTCCGTCAAATCGTGAAGGCACACCACAATCCTCAACTTTCGGAGCCTCCTTCGCCAGTCCCAAATACTCAATCATCATCTCAGGCTTCCTCCTCCGACTGTCTCCAACTGCCCTTCTCTGCGTGCCTCCACCTCTCCTCCGTCACCCCAGCTTCCAAGTAGTGACACGCTACCGCTTTCTTCAGCAACTGATCCTCTTTCGGTTTCTAATCAAGCTGATTGCTCCAACTCAATTTGTAGCGTCTCTAGGCTCATGGAAACACCTCAACCCAAAAGTCTTTAAAAAACCTTAAATTTTTCTAAAAAAGAAGTTAATAGTAAATGTTGCAACTTTATTAATAAATCCGAGTGCAACTATGCATTCATTAAAAATAAGATTTGAAAAACTCCCCAATAAAATCTCTAAATCTATAAATAACTTGTTCCAATAGTTTTTATCGTCCTATTCTAAATAGCTACTCATCACCTGAATCGTAAAAGAAAGTATGAGCATACAAAATTATTTTGAATGCTGCCCAATACAGTCTAATACTTAAAGACACAATCAATACTAACACCCTAGCATTCAGTTTTATCATTCTCCACTTAACCGTTTCATTTTCATTGACCATTGTCATACATCGAATAATAACAACCTAACATCCAATTATATCATTCCTTTACTTAACTAATCTTATACATTTCTCATTACTTTAGTATTTCATAACATTTCAACCTGAAGGTCCAAAAACCTACTGACGTAGCCAAACTTACGGTCGTAGTTGCGGTCATAGTCGTACATGCGTACATGCGGCCATACCCAACTTGTGACCCTTCGGTTCATTACGGCCCATAGCCAAACCTTCGATCCGAAGGTCCATAACACTCTCTTAACTAGTTTCCTTAATTAACTCAATTTGGTTATCCTTTCTTTAAACACATTATAATTTTAAGACTTAGGTTCTCAAGATCAAAACATTCATTACTCACATAAACATTCTAACATAACTCGATCATCAAGATCCGCGATCTTTCTCGCTCGATCCTTACTTCCAAAACTCTCTCTATAGAATTGTGTTCTTGCTCTCGCCTCTCTTTAACTTGCTTTTTGAGTTTTATCTATAATGAAAGTTGAAGGTCCCTTTTTATACTACTCTTGAACTTGCTCACTAAGCCGGAAATTTATTGTTGTTTCCTTATTCGACTTGGCCAAACCTTACCCATAAAGGCTTTATTTTTTTATATGACTCCTGCAGCCGGAACTTCCTTCCATAGAATCCCATCAATGATGACCAGACAAACTTGCCTTACTTGGAACATGCATTCCCGAATGATCAAACTTTCCTTAATTGGCTATGCGATATGTCGACCCTTTCTTAGACTTTGATCGATCTATGATCAGTTTATCTCTGTTTATTCTAAGTTATCATCATGCCTATATTTTCTATCATTCACACAAACAAACAATAACCCCAAGTTATCAAACCCAAAGCTCTAAAACTAGTAACTCTGATACCACTTTGTTGGGGAAAGAGACGCATTCGCCGCAGCGGAAAATACTAGAGAGATCATGTTCCCACTGACCTTGTGTGAACCTGTGAGGAAAATACTTTGACGATAGCAAAATATAGTATAAGCAGAAATTAAATGAGACAAACACTTTTTACGTAGAAAACATATACTCGATGTGAGACGGGAAAACCACAGGACCGTAGTCCACTCAGCAATTTACTATATAAATGAGAATGAGTAGAACCACGTCATCCATGTTCAACAACTTGAACAGAACAAAGACTCTAGTTACAAAGAGCTATCTCATACACGAGAAATACAACAACAAGAGAACAACACAAAGCTTCAAAATCAGCAGCAAAAAAATGACCTCAACTCACAAGAATGCAAGCAATCATAAACTAATCCCACACAAATACAAGAAAAACAAGTCAACAACACCTCTGCCAAATTATAGCTCAATAAGAGAAGATTTCACCATCAGATTTACCAAACACTCAAAACAGCAATGTTGAAGAACCGTGGCGACCAGCTTCAATAAAACTCAAACAACATAAGATCCAATCGTTGAAATCCAAATCCCTTCGGTGAACCACTAACTCATTGATTAAAGAATTTTCCCACAAAATATCAGCTGTCAGGAACCGTTTGACCATCTAAATTTGTCTTGACAAACCCAGACGAAATTCTTCCTTTTTTTCTTTCTTTTGTCTAATTTTTTTCTTGTGTTATATTTTCTTGAACACCTAAATTAAGTTAAGAGATTTTATATAGTTTTTTTCTGACCCTAATGCCCAATAATAATCTCATAAACTAGTATCAATAGTTATACACCAAATTTGATTCTCTTAAACCAAAATCAGTAGATTTTCTCCATCTAAAAAAACCCAACAAATTGAAAGCCCTTAAATATCTTTTACATATACATCCAAATGTAAGCAGGTTGAAACGCTAGTCCATAAATTTCACTCAAATCAAAATAAAGCACAGATGAAAACATTGAACATTAGTAATCAAATAACCTCACGTGAAATACAATAGTTTTGGAATTTGAAAAAAATTGTTTTGTAATTTGCTTTTTCTTTTCATTGTTTCAACAGATATTTTCTTTTGACATGCTTCCACTACAACGTCAAAAAGCCGGATCTCTTGACTCCCGTTCTTGGCTTTCTAATGGGTCCCTAACCGGTCAACCTTACTTCAACAAAGTTGACAGGCTGTGAGTATATTTGTTTATCTATGTTCTGTTTATGATGTTAACTTGCAGAACAAGTTGGAGTTTGAAGGCCTTACTTGCAATCATTTCTCGCTTTCAGTGAAAAGTTGATGCAGGAGATAGATGCGAAGTCTACCATACCTCTTGACAGGTTGAGGTTGTTGCTTCGATCTGTTTCGAAACTATTTGAAGATTACTTTGAGAATCCAATCTCTTCATATGAGGGAGAGGCGATCCATTGCCTTAGCATTAAGCTTGGCATTGAGTCTCACCTTCACAGGAATCTGATTACGCTATATGGTATCAAGTCAGATGCAGAGATGAGAAGAAAAAATATGGTAAAAGTGATCCAGATCATCACGAAGGGAATGTTCTACCGGTCACTAAATGCGATGCTGCATGCATTTGCATACAGCTCTCCAAAAGATGCCTTATCAGTATTTGCGTTGGTTTTAAAGTTGGGTGCCCCTGATGCTTCCAGCATAAGTCCTCTTCTTGTTGCCTTTAAGCATCATAAACTGAACGTTGGATGCGCGGGAGCGAACATGTTCAAGCTGATGAACCATTACCGGATCCCACTAGTGCCGAGACTACTTGGTGGCATCGTGGAGACATACGTCGCGAAGGGTTATATGGTTCACGCGCTTGAGATAATCATCAGCAACATCACCATTGTTGATAACATCTGCATTACAGCTTTCTTGGATGGATGCATCAGGCATCAAGATATGGTTTCAGCTTCGCGTTTAGTGGAAGATCTTGAGCGTAGGAACTTTCGGTACATAATCAACGTGTCTCTTGCTAGAAGACTCAAGTTCTGTGGTCTCGGGGTCGAATTTGGAAGGAACGTGGTAACTACAAAGAAGGAATGTGGTATCAGTAGGATTTGATTGTTAAAGGTATGGGGTCGTGTTTACTTCAGCACTGAAGGCTTCAAGAACATTTCTATGCATATCAGTCGACTTATTTTCTCTGTTTAATGTTTTTTTGTTGGTTTATAATGATGTTTGATGAACAAAATTGTTTTAAAAGATTGTCCAAATGGCTTACGTTTTTTTTTTCCTGTTGTTAAGAAGGCATAAGCGGAAGTTATAAGTAGATAGCATACTGATCAAAACTAGAAGATACAATATCAAGTCAAGTGTGCTATACAGCAAGACAACAATGACTAAATTGTAGACTATAATTTCAAGTCTCAATCACAACAATGACTAAATTGTCAATCAATTATGATATTCTGATTCACAATTTCCAAAAAAACTTTTCTTTGATTATTCATTAAGAAACGGAAGACAAAAAAAGTTACACTACTAAAATCTTCGTAGACATATAGGTTAGAGAGGCCTCCAAAGTTTGGTTCACAATTTTTACAGCATCACTGACTCTACCCTTCTTCACATATGCATCCTTCATCATTCGATATGTTGGAACATCAGGGACAAGAAACCTTTTAGAGCACATTTCATCGAAACAACGCTCTGCTTCCGACAAGAGATCTTGTTCACAGAACCTAGCAATCATGTTCCTGTAACACAACTGTGGATCACTAATTGTGCCAATAGACTTGTTAAATATCTCAACTGCCTCTCTAATCTTCCCGAGCTTGAAACATTCATTCACCATAAGATTACACGACTCCGAATCAATCTTTCTCCGGTTCCAGTCCTTCCCTGTGTACTTGCTTTCCTCCAGCATCTGACCGAACCATAACCAAGCTTCTGTTTTCTTACCGTACCTTAACAACACTTTCAAAATCGCATTTGCAGCATCCACATAGATCTCGCTGAACACTTCCTTGGAAGACAAGTAACACTCCATAGCTTTCTCATCCATCTCTTGTTTGAACCAATGTTCCATAAACATCGCACTCACCTTCACCACAGCATTCGAGTCTTCGCTCAACTTTAGCTCTTGGAAAAGCTCGTTAGCCCTTTCAACATTCCCCATATCCAACAACCCACCGATGAAAATGCCATACACCGACCTAGTCACGCAGTAGAACTTCTCTATAGCTTCATCAATCCTACCCGCGTCGACCAACCCTTGAGCCAGGGCTAGTTGGGCACGGTAACTCGGACGATCCCGCAACAACATGTGTTTGTATAATTCAAGAGCCTCGTCGAGTTTCCCTTCATCACACAATGCAACGATGACTGGACTGGAGCATAGGTTGGTTATCACATCCGATTTAGACTTAGCAGTGTAGTAATGGAACATATCGTATGCGTCACTGTACCGTCGGTCACTTCGCATAGCGTCGATGATAGCCACGCCGGTCTCGGCAGTCAATATGGGATCACCTCTGGACAAGACGGCCAAACGTGCTTGCTCGGCGGCTGCGTCGAGGTTGGATAGTTTGATAAGCATCATGACTCTGTTATGAATCGAAGAGGGGTTCGATTCAAACTTGGACATGGGAGGCGATGATGGGATTGAAGAAAGGCGTTTAAGGTAGGAGAGGGATGATGTGTTGACAAAACGGCGATGGTGGTCGATCGGAACAGAAAAGAGGCGATTGAAAAACATGGTGGCGGAGACAACAACAAGACAAAACTAGTTAGTTGTTTTGTAGATTCTAAAAGCCGAACTCGAGATCGAAGGAAGTCTTATAAAATAATAGTATTATATTTATCTATTTATTTATTTCTTGGTTGATAAATCTGTCGAAAAAAATAAAACAAAAATAATACTACAAATCCTAGCTAAACTCGTCTTGTTCCCTCCGCCGCCATGTTTATTCTACGCCTACGATCCCTTCCTGCTCCGATCCCAAGGAATCCGTCGTCGCGTCCCTTAGCGCCGTCGCATAAGGAGGACGTGTGGATAAAGATTATTGAATAATAGTAACAAACTATTTCATGTGGATAAAGATTATCCGATTGATAGATTTGCATTCCTTAATATACACGATACAGCTCCACAATATAAGGGAAGGTGGAGACAAGTGAGGGAACAAGGTAGAACGTGTACAACATATCCTGCTGCAATCACATCATCGGAGCTCTGTGCCACTAAGGTCGTGTTGACGAGAAGGAAGAAACGTACAGCTTATTGGTTAAAGGATTTGTTGATGCGGGAAAGATTCAAGAAGCAGAGGATTTGATCATGTCCGAATCTCTGTTGAGTCCGGTTGTGTTCAATCATCTGATCCGTGGGTTTTTGGATCAGGACAGAAACGGAACCGCCATGGATGTTTTCAGACATATGAAACAAAGGGTTGTCTCGACTTGGTTCATCTTATCATCGATGAGGATTACAATGTCATTGTGATGTTGACTGCTACATTCATAGAGTATTGGTTCAATCCGAACCGACAACATAAAAATATATTACTGAGTAGATTAGGATTTTAATTATTAAATACTTGAATACGTCTGCTTTGATGCGTTTCTGTTCAGAGATTCGTTGACATTTTGGCACCAAGTTCTAGAGGTATCTCTTCAAATAAGATTAAAGATAACCTCACAATACTAAAATGGCAATGTTATGAGTAAGAGAATCCACGTATTTAAAAAATAAATTATCCAATAAAAATGTTATGTTTTGCCATTTCATCTCATCTGGATTTAAAGCATGATTAATGTATGGTTTTTATGGTGAAATTATTAGTTGAATATAAGAAACTGTTTCTTTAATTTTTATTTAAAAAAATTAAGAACCGATTCTTAAAGTTTTAAAAATCGATTTTTAATTTTTTTTTGTTAAAATTAAAAAAACAATTTTTTTATATTTCGTTAAAAAACTCACTTTAAAAATCATGCATTAATCATATCCTTAGGCTTTTCCTGTTTTTACCGGAAAGTCTCCCGTCGTCCTGTATTTAAACCCATCCCTCACCAGGACCAGCCAAATCGGAACTTCGGTTCGGTTAATCCATTTTGTTGGAGCTGTTTGGTAAATGTGTTGATGTAAGATGTCCGCCCTGAAGCAGTAGATGACGTAGTTACTGAAGCAGACGTCGTGGTAAGTGGTGAAGACCATGTGGAGTCAAGATGCTGAGCTGGAGTCGTGCAGACTTGGAGAGCAAGGGAGTATCTTGAAGAAAAAGGAAAGAGGAATAAACTTGAGGAGCAAGTTTATGACTTAAAGAAAGAGGAATAAGTGCATTTCAAGAAAAGGAAAGTTGCACTTATTGTTATGGAAGATGTCCATATCATGTTGCCTTGGAGACTAGGGTTTCGGGAATGTGAAGACTAATATAAAATGGCTATGGGGTCGTCTGTAGAGAGACAGAGACACGGAGGCTGATCTTATAGAAAGAGAGAGAAGCTCTTGAAGGTGTTGGGTCGTACTGAAGCAGTGGCTGAAGTACTTGACGGAGGAGAGACATAAGCGAGTAGCTTAGGAATCCTTCTGTAGCGTGTGTTAGGGTGTTAACACTGGACGTGTAAAAGCTGAATAAGCAAGTCTTGTAAAGATTGTTTAAAGGAGATTCTAATAAAAGCTTGGTGTTTGCTTGTGTAATTTGTCTCTCGGTTTACCTTCTATATTACTTACTGTGGTGTCATCTTTGCACTTTCAAAATGTGTGGTTACAGAGTTTTAGAAACTGGACAAAGCTTATTTCTAAGTATCTAGACGCTTTGTTCTTTATGTAATCCATTATGTAATCTTCCCTTCCCTTTCTAGCTATTTTTAACTCGCAATAATTTATAAGGTAAGTGCTTAATAATGTATAGAATGTGGTTATTATTATTATCTTATACCTTGCAAGCGTAGATTTTGCATAATTTGTATAACTAAGATGAGATTTCAGTATTGAAGTTGTTGGTTTTCTATTTGATGTGCCATATCTATATGTTGTAAAATGTATATTTGGACTGATTTGCTTTAATAATGTATCTTTGACTTATCTTCTGTAAAATGCAATGTATATTTGGATTGATTTGCTTTAATAATGTATCTTTGACTATCTTCTGTAAAATGTATATTTGGATTGATTTGCTTTAATAATGTATCTTTGACTATCTTCATTTACCATCCACCAGTTTTTCTATAACAATATACTACAAATATTAATTGACTAAATTCATAGTATACAACAAAACTTTGACTTGACTATTTTTTTAATTATAACATTTAAAATAGGACTGAGTAGTTATTTTGGAAATCTAATTAACTGTTAGAAAGAAGAAAATAACTAAAACGAGATGCTAATTATTACTATTCCAGTTATGAAAACTTGGTCAAAAGTTGATTCTATGGGATCCAAGAAACCAATTTTTTATATATATATATATATATATATATATATATATATATATATATATTACTAAAATCTATTTGATATTCGTTTTCGCAGCACTCTCAAGTATAATCAGTTTAAGAATCATTGATTTTATTCAAAATAATGAATCTCCTGATTAAAATTTCATTTCTTATATTTGCTTTATGTTTTGGGTCTAATAAAGCTATTACGTGCCATAAAAACACCTTGGCTTTTCAAAATAGCCTAGCTCGCAATCAAAGGACTCTCAAAGTCCATTGCAAATCGAGAGACAATGATCTAGGCGATCACTATGTGAAATTTAAAGATCCTGCATATAATTTTAGTTTTCATGATAGTGTCGTTTTCGCTACAGAGTTCGACTGTACCTTGTCCTGGGATTTCGGCAATCTGACATATCATCAAGCGTTTCCAGCATATACAGGTGCTGCCATTTACAGATGTGGTGCGCTATACGTGTGGTACGCACGAGATGATGCTCTTTACTTATCAAAAGATCGTAAGCCTGAAAAATTTATGTATGATTGGATTATACAATAATGTTGATGACGCTATAAGTTCTTATTTCATCTTATGAATAAAAGAATAAGATATGTTGTCTATTTTTCTTTGGTGTTAGAATATACATCAAAATGATATAAATTAATTATGTCTTTTATCTGATTTTAATTTTCAAATCATATATCTATATATTAGGGATATGCATATTTTTACATAGAAAAAATCTCACCTCAAGTTCATTTATTAACTTGGTCTAAATACAGCACTCAAAATCTGTAATCACATTGTACAAATAAATAAGAATTTAATCCTAACTAATAAAGTATAATAAAAACGTCAATTTGTTACAATATTAGAGTGCCTATATCCGGAGTATTTTATTATATCCGAATCCGGATCCGTCGGATCCATAAAATCGCTATTCGGATCTCAATTCGGGCACTCCGGATATTCAGACTAAAATTTAGATACCCACATATATTTAGATCCGTTTTAAAAAAAATAAAATTAAAACTAACTAATTTATTATTTATTTATTTTATTTAAATTTATTTTGTAAAAAACCTGAAAACATTGAAATTTAATAAATTTAAATTTATTTATTTTATATAAAATTATATATAATATATATTTATAAATAAAATTATATTTTAAATATTTTAAAAATGCATAATGGGTCCGGATCCGGATATGGACCCCTCGGATATCTGTTTTCTCGAAGTGGATCGAAGTAAATTTTATATCGGACCACGGATAGCGAATATTAAGTCGGAGGCCTAGCTTAAACTTCCATTCTATTAATATTTTGTCGGCATTATGTGATTAGTCATCATATGGATTATTTGACTTTCCAGTTCAATGATTACACTACATAGAATAGAACCCAAAATAAATCCACTATAATTGAAGTAGGTCTACCTACAATTCTACATATGTTTAGTCATATATATATTACATTACTTTCGTTTATGTGCATCACTATGCAATTCGGATTCTTAATTGCATACCAACTGTTGTTTATCCATAAATCTGGTGGAACTTAATTAGTAGTAGTGCTTAATCTTGACTGTTTATCTTTTTAATCTAGTTAACAAGATCGCTTATACTCCGTTATTAGTTTGCTTAAAGATAACCATACAACTAAAAAATAGTCAGACCAAATTGAACTTATAAATGTAAACTATGAAGCCCGGTTTTAGACTTTAAATTGGGCCTATCAATCTGCCCACTCTTGGGCCTATAATTGGCTCTTGAGGGAGAGTATAGTTTATATTATGAGTAGTCACCATGGACCGTTTGAACATTATGACCTTAAGCACCTCTTGTTCTGCATACTGAGTCAAGCTAATGTGCTTTCATGTGTTCTGGGTCTCTCCGAAAGTAGCTGTTGTACCCAACTTCCATCTCCCAATGCGCAGCTCGGAGGTTAAAAACAGGTAGACTTCGATGGACCTGTATGTGAATGTAGAATCTTTTGTTTTCAACGAACGACGCGCGTGTTTGGTTCTTCTATACGAAACGGCTCGCATGGTTGATTCTGTTGATTAAAACGGCATGGCTTTCCCATCTTGGAACTGTCACGGCATGGCCACGTGAAAATCATTAACTATGTTGGATACTCCAATTTAATATTTACCGGTGATTGTTTAAGTCGTTGAGGGGAGGGTACCCACGTCACGTGAGATGTTCGTGCCAGCTATGTAAATTTCTCGTCGATTTAGATTAATATTTTGGTTTCTAATAACATAGATTAACCATTAAACAAAAGAACACACATTATTACACGATAAATGAAAAAAGAATGTATACCCAGTAATACTAAACCCTTGATTGTAAATTATAAGACACTTAGATAATTAGAGCCATTTATTATCACATCACTAAAGAAGTAGAAGACTATGACCTTGGTGATGGTAAGGTTTTTAAGGAACATGGGAACTTGTTTTGGTCTGAAGCAGAGAGAAGAGAGCTTTGTTTTCTTGGTGAAGAAGAAGAGCTTTCTTCTTAAGTTTTTCGTTCTCCTTTATGATGTGTTGATTCTCCATGTAAAGCCTTATGTTATTCATCTCCATCTCCTTTTCTTCCCGCCACATCCTTCTCCTCCTGAAAAATTTATAAAAAAAAAAAAACAGATATTAAAACGTTATATAGTGACTTAAAGAGTCGACTATAGGTAGTTTCAGAGAGGTGTGTGATGTTAAAACCTTGAGAGGCGAGGGATACGAACGTGGGTATGTGTTTTGAGGTACAAAACTAATCTCGTGGGTGTGTGTGAGAATGTTTCTGAAGAACTTAAACACATCTTTGGAGATTATAGAGAGAGAGGAAGAAGGGAGAGAGATAAAAGAAGTGAGACGTGTTTGATTAGTGGGAAATAGATAAATAGAGGTGTTATATAGATGAATATGTTGTAAGTTTGTGTTTTGAATTTTCTTTAGGGAGTGAGAGAGGAAAGAGAGAGGCTCCTTTAGAAGGTTATGATGGCAAAAGAAGAATCATGATTACAAAGGGACAGGGCAAGAGGTTATGAGGGAGAAGAAGAAGTTGAATTTGTTTTAAGATGAATATTGAAGAAGAACCAATACAACAATAAGAGTCTTATCTTTACTATATCTTTTTTTTTTTGGGAGAGTGGTTGATTTAGTTAAAAGTACTAGTTAAAAGAATTTAGGAACTTTCCCTAAAAAGCTCAAACTCACCGTTAAAGAGGTACACATGATGAAATAAACTATTCAATTTTGATTATAATTTATGATCATTTTGTTTGTTTGTCAACTAAATCACATGGTTGATGGTCTAGGCCGGTGACAGTTAGTCAAATCTTTGTAACAGCTATTCATACATCAACAACTATTCTTTCCAAGTATATTTACAGTACACCCTGACCTAATAAAGCAGTGTTACAAGTTTTCTAATAGATGTATAAAGGGAATCTATTGATCTAACGATTGCAATTACTTGTAAGTTTTTTTTTTTTGAGTCTTTGATTCCTTACTTGGAAGTTGTGTAACTCAGATTCGGAAACTATGCTCGTCTCATGCTCCAACCAAAATGAATTTACGCATTGGGTTCACCCATACATACACATTTTTATTCTTACTTCAATACCGCTACACATACTATTAACCTCTGCTTGTTTTTATAGCAAAATGGTTAACCTTTTGCTAGCAAAAACAACAAAGTGGTTTTATAA
Organism: Moricandia moricandioides; assembly: GCA_905132885.1. Lineage (NCBI taxonomy): Eukaryota > Viridiplantae > Streptophyta > Magnoliopsida > Brassicales > Brassicaceae > Moricandia > Moricandia moricandioides. Next base: position 9,245 of record CAJHQQ010004728.1, on the reverse strand, counting down.
CGTCTACGTGATTAACCTCTGCTTATTTTTGTGAGTTTAACTTAAGATTTTCCACAAGACTATACTTTTAACCTAGTAAGAATTGTCTTTAGTTTTATGAAGCGATTTGGCAGATATTTTTGACTGACGAAAGGTCAAATCATGATTACTTATGAACCAAAGAAGTCAAAAAGGTTAAGAGTACGTCAAGACCTCGATCTTCATCACAAGTACAAGTGTTTCTCTTATTAGCTTTTTAATCATCAAGTCTTTGTCTCCTTTTTTTTTAAATCCTTTCTTCTTTATGTTTATGTTTAATACGACTTTTATGAAACCTAATCCTGATGTAGAGAGTGTAAATCCAGTCAGAGTTTTGAACTCATTGAAGTCATATCTAATGATGTTTAATCATTCCGTTAATGCAGACAACAAGACATGCGTTCTAAATTTTTTTTATTTTACTTAACACCAAGAGTTTATACATGTTGGATGTAGAATATTAAGATTCTTAACTCGCTTACGGTATGTGTTTTTAAGCAATATCGTTCTTTCCATTGGAAATTATATTAAGTCAACTCTCTAGTGTATTTCATTATCTAACCCGGTAATCAAATGGGTAAAATTTTAGTAATCAAAAAATCCTAACCAAACTGACTTTGAGTTTACTATGTAAACTAAACTTATGATTTAGTGAAAAAGGTACAAAAGCGAATCATGGCTCGTGATGGATCACGTGAGGCAAGCTTGGGGTTTAAGAGATGGTTCTGAAGCTTGAAAGGAAGAGGAAACAAGTGTAAAATCGATGATACCGAATCGGGTGCAGTGACTTTTAATTTAGCTCATAGACAATAACATAAAGTATATGTAAACACAATTAAAACATAACATACGTTTTAGGTGTTGTAGTGGGAAAAGTCATGAAGTACTCGAGTGGGGAGTAGAACCACATTTACTTTGGAAAATGAAGCCACCGATTTGGCTTCTTCCCCTCCCCACAATCATCATGCCCATTCCCCCCCGCTCGACGATGATAGGTTCATCAACCATCATCATCATTTTGCATATTGAATTTTGTGGGCTATTTTCTCTTCTATGCTCAAACCCAAATTCCACATGCACATAAGTCCCATTCCTTTATCGCATGGCCCAATCGATACTCTTTATTTTCCAAATTACATATATATATATACTTTTTTGCCAATGTCCTACTACACATTACCTAGTATCCTCACCCAGTAAAAATACAAGTAAAAATAAACACAAGTATAGAACAAAATAGTGATCAGGTGAAGAATATATATATATAATATATATATATATATATATATTTCATGACTATTCAATAAAAATATCAAGCTACACAGTGGTAAGAAAATCTACTCATTACAAGTATTGATGATATATTGGTATACATGAAGAAAAAAGAAGCAAGAATTTTAGAATAAATTGATGATGCCAAGGACTATGACCACTATAAAAAGATCTACTCATTTCTTGTATTGATATTTCCATTCAAACCCAAAAATGCAAAGACAGACTTAAGTAATAAGAGGCATCAATGGAGTTGGAGGAGATAGTCAACACCGAAATGAAACCCCATCCATCCACGCTTCTCTTAAAAAAAGTGTTCAAAGCTTGTTATAATTATACTCTATTATTATCTCTACTAATATTCATATATAGCCACCCTTTTGAGTATCCCATTATACAAATTACCCTAAGAGAAATTTACCACTAGGACCAAAATATAAGAGTAATTAAAATGCCATGAAATTTACCATAGTTTGGAGTGGGTTTCATAGTGATAAGATTCTACTCCTCTTCTCGCCATCAGAGCCTCTCTTTTTAGTTTCTGATTAACCATTGATTGGACTTACTCTTTGCTTTGTCTATTGTTAGCCACCATCTCTAGCTTAGCCCTCTCATTTCTCTTTCATTCTATCGTTGCTATCATTGCTTCACATTATGGAGATGCTTTTTCCTGAAGTAGACATCTCAACACTTTCATTTTCTTTCACCACTCCCCATGTTACAACCGTACTATTTACACTACCCTATCTACACATCTTACTTATAATGTGTAAGTAAATTAAAATTTATCTGGAAAGAGTATAAGTTCATAAATATGTTACCGAGAGCAAGATGTGATCCAAAGAGTGTGATCTGTTGTCACCATTCATATCACAGAACCCTCTGTGTCGGAGTCTGAGACATGACTGCTTTTATACTTCCCATGGTCATCATCTGTATAAGAACAACTCTCTGTCTCAGAGTCAGAACCATTACCATGGTTTAATGATCCCCATTGTCTCGTTAAAACTCCATGCTCATCATCATCTTTCCTTCTAGTGAGCAAGACCTCAGGAACTGTCCGTTTAGTTTGGCTTTGGCGGCAGAGTCAATGTACTAGCTACTTCCTTGATTCTTTGAGTCTGACTCTCTTCATCCTCTCTACTTCTTTTGGTTTTGTTTTCTCCATGTGCAGAGGGAGCTGTGCTACATATCTCATAGGTTCTTAATACTTAGTCTAGATGACGAGTGGTTTCATACTCTATCGATTAAAGTCTATATAGTGTTTTTTCGCGCCAAATCAATAAATCGAATTTTTGAACCAAAACCAAATCGTAACATTGCATTTTGCCATCAAAACCATAAAATTGATTTTTCGCGAAAATCATAAAATTGATTTTTTCCGCTAAAACTACAAAATTATGTTTTTATATCAAAGCCGTAAAATTGAGTTTTCACCCCAAAATCGTAAAATTGCATTCTTCGCCAAACCGTAAAATTGCGTCTTCATGTCAAAAACATAAATCACATTTTTCACTAATACAACAAAATTATGTTTCCCGTCAAAACCACAAAATTAATATTTTTCAGCTAACACCACAAATCAGGTTTTTCTGCTGAAACAAAAAAAATATGTTTTTCGTTGAAACTACAAAATCAACTTTTTTTAATCAAAATTGAAAAGTCGTTTTCCACAAAATTTGGAAAGTTTTGTTTTTTTTGGCAAAACCACAAACTTTATTTTTTCCGAAAAAACCGCAAAATTAAATTTCCTCGAAAATCACGAAAAAAAAATTAATTTTAAATATGTTTATTTGAATATTATAATTAGTTTATTATTAAAAAATTATGATTTTTAGTTTCTTAAAAGATTAGTATTCAAATGCTATTATAACATCAAAAACGAACAAATTAGCATCAAAATATTACATCTGGATACAAATGAACAACATTTGGATATAATCTTCAAATGTTGTATTCAAATGCTACATCTACATCTAGTTTGTGCATCAAATATAAAAAAAACATGGCTTTAGTATTACAAAAATACACAAGTCCTGATTCATGCTTTTCAAACCTGTCTTATGAGTCGGTCAATCAAACAGTAGCAGCACTAGCATACACGAACTCGTAGGACTTAGGTACTGTAAGCACATCATCGAACCACTCGACCTTTCCCCAAACCTCTTCACTGCTGCTGCGCTTTTCAAACGAAATCTATGCACACCAAATCACCTTCTCCTTAAACCCACCACGTGAAGGCACATACTTATCCCAAAACAGAACCATCCAAACTAATTTGGTACCAATGTTAGGTTCAGTAGGGAACTTTAAGCACACATAGAGACAATTCTCGATGAGGTTTAAGAGAGTTCGGGTTTGGTAAAGCTACGGTGAAGAAGTGAGTGATCGAAAAGGTCTTGGAGACGAGTGAGAGAATCGGGTAGTGCAATCTCGAGAGGCGTGCCAAGCAACCTAATACTAAGTCATCAGGAAGTGGGAGATTCTATAGCCGGATTCTTCGACGGTGGCTCTTGATCGGGAGTGATGGTGGCTCTGGACGACATTGCTTAGATAGATCTCCACGACTTCTCCCAGTAGCTTAGGGTTTTGGCTCCACTCATCGCTAAATAAATACTGGGCTTTGTTTTAAAAGCTTGTTTTTGGAGGCAATAAAGTCCATAAGACTATTTACTTTTTATGTTTTCAAATTTAATCAGTTTTCCAATATGAAACTGAAGAGAAAATAGTCTATCAAATTTTAGACATATCTATACATTATAATTTATAAGTGAGGAAAAAAAAAATGCAGATTATCAATATACTCATGTTCTCTTGATGCACCAAACTCATGGAATATAGATGGTGATGCCAAGAATGTTGAACTTAATTGCAGTGCAAAGGTAATGGGCCTTTAATCATATAACATGGGGCCATGCAGCGCAACAAGAAGGAGATGTAGCTGGACCGAGAGTTATCAGGGCATTGTTTAAAGAGGGAAACGCCAGCTTTTTCCTTGTCCTAAAAGTATTCTGAAAGTCGCTGACACTTTTGTCAGAAACCTCACATCTGCTTTTGCATCTCTTTACACTCGTCTCTTCGTCTTCTCTCTCTCTCTCTTTTGAAGAACAGCGCAAGAGATTTTAGTATTTGTCTTGATTTGTGTTAAAAGTTTTTCTTTTTGGGAGGTGGGTTTGTTTCTTTGGGTCGATCATTTCAAAAGCTGGTTTCTTGGAAATGAAAAAAAAACTTTTACAAACAAGTTTTTGTTAAGAAGATGCTAAGCTCTAAAACAGAGGAGGAGGAAGAAGAAAGGAAGCTGGTATTCGCGTTCCTCATCATCATCTTGTTGTGCCTATTTGGAATCCTGCATAAGAAGAGACAAAATCCTTTCATTTGGACTCATATAAGAAAAACATGATTAATTGTTATTGAAAAATTCTTTTGAATCAAGTAGCCTTTAAACTGTTTAAAAAGAACGTTTAAGAAGTTAAGAGCAACACCAACGGGTAAAACTTCATTTGGAGTTCTTTAAAGACAAAATATTAATTTTTTAACAAATTTAGTTAACTAATTAAAGTTTATTTTTTCTTAAAAGGTCAGCCAATACAAAACAAGCATTTGGACTATAGAATTCAAATAGGTTCTTTAAATCTCTTATTTAAAACTTTTGAGCATTTTCTCTCCTCTTTTTAAAATTCTGATTTAATTTTAATCGTAAAAAATTCAACAAGAAACTATTCTTGGAGATGATCTAAAAGAGAGACAATCCAATGAATGACAAAATGAAGACCATGACTTTATTGAGGTGAAGCAGTTATAGGAAGAAAATCTAATTAAGTTAATTAAACACACATTAAAAAGAAAAGAAATCAAAGCCTTAGAAATCGTAACTTATCGACTTATCGTGATCTCTATCTGTTGGGCTTGGAAAATCCATGCAGTTACACATCTAGCGTACACAAAAATATAATAACAATTAAATTTTACAGTTTTTATATATATATATATATCAATTGTATAAGTGATGGGAAATAGTTTTGTTTAATATCACATAATTTAAAGAGGGATATACTAAGATAGACTTAAAAATATTTTTGTCACCAAAATATTTTTTAAAGAGAAAAATAACTAAAATATATTTTATTAAAAGGTATAAATGAACATTTTATATCCTATTGGATTAACTAATTTAGACTTAAGATTTAAAGTTATGAGGTGTGGGTTTTGGAAATGAGACTTAAAATTTAAAAATATATATTAGTTTTAAAAAAAAAAAATCTATTTTAGTTTTTTAGGTCTATTTTTGTAATAAAATTTTAAAAATATATTTGAGATATTTTTTTCTAATTTAAATGACGTAAAATAAGATAAAACGACCTCATTTATATTTAAGTGACATTAAATGAAAAATAGTCATATCATTTTTATAATTGAAGTTAATATCTTTTGTCAGCATCAATTTTTATTGATGTAAATTTTGAATCATTTTATTTAGTGATGTTAACAAAAAAAATATATCACTTTATACAAGGGCAGACAAAGGGTCTAATGTACGAGGACACAATGTATGAGGGCACGTGCCTCTTACTAATTTTAAAATTTTCTTTAACAAATGTTAAGAAGGGTATAAAAGTGTCCCCAACTCAACGATAAATACAATGAATTTTTTTTGTTCCCTCCATTAAATTTTTTTCTGCATCCGCCCCAAACTTTATGTCAAATAAAAAAAATCACTTATTATAACGATGTTAAGTTTTATATATTGTATTTGTCTCATTTATAAATAAGTAATTTAAAATGAATCACTTTGTGATGCAATTTTAAGTGATGTTAATTCAGCTCTTTTTTTGTAGTGTTTCTAATTGAATTTTGATGGACCAGGATATCTCTGTATAATTCAAAAAAAAAAGTGTTTGGTGATTTCCCCCATGGTTTTGGTCCTTATCACTTATCAGTGGCGTTTCCTAATGAATCAGCGGATGATGATGATGTCCTCTTTGTTTTTCATCGCTTCTGTTCAACAACCGTAACGAGGACATAACATTGTAAGATGAAATAACTGTCATTCTAGTCAATGTGGAATTAACAACGACTTACAAGAATGTAGGTATGCAAGCTCACATCCATTAAATTCTTGTACCAATTGTCACCTTTGCCATGAATGCATGTTTCGAATATGTCGTTTTTTTCCATAATAAGAAACCTGTATGGACAAGATTTTGGTGGCCATAAAATGAAATGAAAATGCCACAAAATGATAATTATTAAACAAAAATTCATTACAACTAATTCATAAGTACAATTATACTCTCTCTGTTTCATAAGTGTCACTTTAGGTTTTTGCAAACGGGTTAAGAAAATAATTAATTTTACATATTTTCTATATAAAAACACAATTACCTATAAACCTAACCATATTTCAACCAATAGAAAAATAATCTGCAGCATACAATTAATAAATTTTGCATCGAAATTCGAAAAACACTTATTTTGTAACAAAAAAACTTATCTAAAATAACATTTATTCTGAAACGGAGGGAGTAAAAAAGAACATAGATAAAAATAAAATCATAGTTTTTAGACATTTAAACTTTCGTGTCGGGTTTTGATAAGTTTATTCTGAAGAACTCTTTTCGAGGCGTGGCGTGGAAAAAGATTACTTCCCATTTCCCAACGGAAAAAGATTGAACCAACCAAGAAGCCAAGAAACAAAAGTCTCGGAGCGAGAGGAAGCAAGAAAGCAGCTATGGAGGAGATTCTGACGACCATATCCATCGTATTAGTAGCCACCATCTTCACAGCTCTCTCTTTCTCAATCTATCTAACGATCAGAATCTTCACCGGAAAGTCCATCAACGACAAGGAATACTCCCCAGTGCACGCCACCATCTTTGACCTTTTCTTCCACAACAACGAGTTATACGATCACCTGACTGAGATCTCAAGGAAGAAGCCCACTTTTAGGTTCTTGAGTCCAGGACAGAGCGATGTACTCACTGCTGATCCTCGCAACGTGGAGCATATTCTCAAGACAAGATTCGATAACTACATCAAAGGAGACAACAGCCGTGCCAATCTTGGTGATCTTTTGGGACATGGTATCTTCGCTGTTGATGGAGAGAAGTGGAGACAGCAGAGGAAGCTCGCCAGCTTTGAGTTCTCTACTAGAGTTTTGAGAGACTTTAGCTGCTCTGTTTTTAGGACCAATGCATCTAAGCTTGTTGGGTTTGTCTCTGAGTTTGCTCTCTCTGGAAAATCTTTTGATGCTCAGGTAAGTTCTAAATATGGAAACTTGCAATGTTTAAATTTAAGGAAACTCAAAAGGGTACTTTTGTTTGTTTTTTATGTTAGGATATGTTGATGAGATTTACACTGGAGTCTATTTTCAAAGTTGGGTTTGGTGTGGAGTTAAAATGTTTGGATGAGTTTAGCAAAGAAGGGGAAGAGTTCATGGAAGCTTTTGATGAAGGTAACGTTGCAACTAGTTTAAGATACATCGATCCTCTTTGGAAGCTGAAATGGTTTCTCAGCATCGGATCACAAGCTAGACTCAAGAAGAGCATTGCTACTATTGATAAGTTTGTCTATAGAGTCATTACCACGAAAAGGAAAGAGCTTGCCGAGGAACACAACACCGTGAGTTCTCTTATTCTATCTTTTTTTTCTTTATTGGATTCTTACCACTTTTGGAAACATGTTTAGGCTGTTAGAGAGGACATTTTATCAAGATTTCTAGTGGAGAGTGAGAAAGATCCGGAGAACATGAATGATAAGTACCTGAGGGATATAATCTTGAGCTTTATGATTGCTGGGAAGGACACAACCGCTGCATCTCTCTCTTGGTTCTTGTACACTGCTCTGCAAAAAACCCACTTGTTCAGGAGAAAATAGTACAAGAAATAAGAGACGTGACATCAAACCAAGATATTAATGTTTCGTTCAAAGTATAAATGAAGAGGCTCTTGATCAGATGCAGTATCTCCATGCAGCCTTGTCTGAGACTTTGAGGCTTTACCCTGTTGTGCCTGTGGTAAAAAATGATAACTCCTTTAAAGAATCTTCTGTGATTGAACATCGGTTAGGAGCTAAAGGAACCCAACCAGTGAGGGTTTTAATATGTTCTTCATCTCTTTTTTTGGTGCCCTTCCCTAGGACATGAGATGTGCAGAAAATGATGACATACTTGCAGATGGACATAGAGTGAAGAGAGGGGATAATGTCTACTACATGGGCCTATTGCAATGGGAAGGATGACTTATATTTGGGGCAAGATGCTGAGGAGTTCAAGCCAGAGAGATGGCTTAAGGATGGCGTGTTCCAGCCAGAATCACCATTCAATTCATAAGCTTTCATGTTTGTACACTCTCTACCAGAGAAGCTATGTATGTTTTCTTTTAACGTGTTTTCTTTATTTGAATGTGTATGCAGGCTGGTCCAAGAATCTGTCTTGGCAAGGATTTTGCATACCGGCCAAATGAAGATAGTATCAATGGCACTTCTTCACTTCTTTCGCTTCAAAATGGCTGATGAGAAGAGCAACGTGGGTTACAAGAGAATGCTTACGCTTCATATTGAAGGAGGACTCCATCTCCATGCAATCCCAAGGACAAACAGTTGATTTGATTACAACGCTTTTATAGTATCTGCTTCATGTAACCCAACATTTGGCTATCCTTTAGACAAAACATCATTGAATTGGTCAAATCTTCGTTTAAGCTCGAGTAAAATCATTACACCACATATATTAGACATAACATGTTGTCTGAACGAAGTTTTTGAAATGGGAACAACCACGAATGTGTTCTTTTGCCTTGTCCACACACCTAAATCTCACACTTGACGAGAAACAGATACTCCTCCTAGTAGATTGACACATCCAGATAATCTCCAATCTACAAAAAGGATGATTAATTGCATTTAAAGCTATTCTACTTGGGCAAACTATTTTGATTAAAAATGTTACTATTATCTTG
>CAJHQQ010004727.1:0-24413 GCA_905132885.1 Moricandia moricandioides | reverse complement strand
AAACTCATCCTTTGGTTCCATTTCATCTCTTCAAGTTAACAATAGGCGTGTCCACAAGAGAAGGATGAACCAGGGAGATGAGCTTGCTGGTTTGAAGATCAAGATACCCCCATTCCATGGCAAAGCTGAGTGGGAGAAGAAGATTGAAAGCCTTGATGGAAAGGAACCAGTCTCTAAGCCATCTAAAGAAGATAAACAATTCTGTTTATTCAGTGAAGAGGTTAAGGAGGCATTGTTACAAGTAATGATGGGTGTGGATAAGCAAATCAAACAGACCAACACAGCACGTCCATCCATTGAAACACAGCATCAAGAACTAGAACCGGTTGCGCCTACCCAAGAAGATCAAGACAAAGTAACCACACATATCTTTCATAAAGAAGAGCCGCCTGTTCAGAACGTCATGGTCCCTTTAACACAACACATAGTAGCAGAGAAGACACCCAGGGAACCTCAGAGAGCTCGTAGAATGGATCAACTAATTGTCTTTGATCCATGTGATTTCCAAAGGACCTTCTTAGGTACTTTTCTGTTCACTCCTTTTGTTTGGTACAAGAAAGGAGAAGTGGAACTATCAAGACACGACTTGGACACGAGACATGTTGTATTTGAGCCTGGAGGAGAGGTCTTGAATCAGAAGAACAAGATCAAACAGGATAAGAAGAGTTCAGCTGCACCAACATTGGATTTTGTAGATTTCTCATCCTTTGAAGATAAGGGGTTGCACGTCTCAGCTCAGCAAGAGTTTCACTATGAAACAAACTGGAGAATGAAGCCAATTCAGTCACGGATCCAACAAACCAGGCAACGCAGAAAATGGCCTTCTGATCATCAAGATATTGCTAGTTTTACAAAACATGCCGGTTTGGATCTTTCCCAAGAGGAACTTATGTCTGATTGTGCTGGAAGGTTACAGACCTACTCGTGGAGACCTGGAGGATATTTCCACAAGATTATCACCCTTGGAGAGTGCTCTTTTCGTGTTAGAACAAGTTGGGGTCATAAGGAGTTTGAAGTTGATCAAAAGGACTTGCATCTTGACCATATCAAGATATGGAAGCCACCAGATATGCATCAACTTCAGTACCAATGCAAAGATTATCAAAATGTAATTGGAGATGAAGGAGTCACTAGAGACAATGGTGAAGTGATTACTGGAGCAGGAGAAGAACTCATGTTTTCTTCTAAAATCAAAGAGAAACCACCAGATGAACTTAGTCTACCACAATCTCCAAAGAAACCAACCCGGGGTAACTATCTAAACTCAAAGAAAAACATGAAACCTGATTTGCTTGCTGTGAGTACAGGTCAAACTGTTTTGAGATCTACCATTTGGGAAAAGAGAAGCTATGATAATGATCAGAGTATCAAGAATGGGTTGTTGGCTAAGTTGAAGATGCAACCATCAAACCTTGGAAACTGTCTAGCCGTCAGCCTTGACATAGGGACAGTCCGAGGGTCATATCTCAACAACCACAAGGAGTTAACCATCAAACTCGACTGCCATGGAAACTTAACTCATCAGGGGCTCACGTCGAATTGGAATCAAGTCAAAACCTTCTCAGATGAAAGAGTTATGGGTTCTACAAATCGGGTGATCCTGTATTGGCTATCTTTGAATTTTCCTGAGTTTAAAACATCTCAATCCTATATATGGCGACCAGGTGAGCATGCTAAGGTAAGTGATCATGTTTTCAAGAGTTCTTTTATCAATTACACAGATATGATGCACTTGTTTTTGTCAAAAGAGCCATGTGCAGATTATGCTGAAGCTTGGAAGCATACAAGAAGAAAGAACAAGCATGTGGAAGACAAGCGGTTCAAGCCCCCTGATTTGGATCAGGATAAGCACCAAGACGTCACTAGCTTCATCCTCATCAAAGAAGCACCACCAGAAGCAGTACACAAGCCAAAACCGAGCAAAAACCAATTTGGGATAAGATTATTACTCTTTGATAAACTTTCATTTGCTAACTTGCTTTGTTTCAACATGTCAGGTTTAAGTAATGAATCAGGAACTAAATGGATTAGTGCCTTCTACATATCCAAACCAGTCAGCAACAATGCCTATCAAAGAGGCTTGCAAGGTAAGTGTAATCTGATTTTAAACTTCAAAGTTACTGACTTGGTCCCCTCTATTGTAGGTAAAACAGATTTGAGGACAAATCTTTTTGAAGAGGGAGGGGATGATGTGATCCTGGAAAGCACCAAAGAATGGAAGCATGAACCTGAACCTGAAGAGCTTGAGGATGCAACATTTAAGAGTGCATTTGATGTGATCAAGGACCGGATCACTAAGGAGAACAAGGAGAGTCTAGATGAACCACAAGAAGCCACATTGCACCAACAACTTGGTGATGATGCTCTAGCCATTCCTGAAGGTCCCATGACTCGTTCCAGAGTCAAGAAGCTTAAAGAGAATGTTGTTGGATTACTCACTTCACATCCACAACAACAAAGTCTTGGACAAGGTCTGATCCGAGATGTCTTGATCACCATTCAAGCCATCTCTACATCAAGCTGAGTTAGTGTCTAGGCAAGACATGGGGTGTGTGCTCTTTTCCTTGCTTTTGGTTTTGTCCCACGAGGTTTTCCAGGAGGAAGGTTTTTAACGAGGCCACAACTTGTCTACACATCACCTAAGTGCTATTCTCGGTCCAAGACTATAGAAGTTTACATTTTTATTTCATTCCATTTAAAAGCTTATGTTAAACTCTCTTTCCTTTTTTGATTCATGTCGAAACCCTAGAGGATTTGTCTCTGGTTTCTTATTTAAAGGGTTCTCTACACCCTTTTGTAATCATCCAGTCTTTTATTAAACAAGTTACATTCATTCTTGTCGGCTCTCTCTCTCTAGAAGGTGTCGAGTTCTGGTGTGTAATATCCAGAGACCTAAGGGTGTCTAATTTGGTGTGTCATATCCAAGTTATTCATCTAGGAGTATCAAGAGATCATCCATCCCTCTTGTGTCACCATTCAATCCACACGCCTTGAAGTGTTGACATGAAGACATAAGTGGCTTGAAGATATGTTGGTTGTCAGGAAGGAATAACAAGGTTAAGGCAATGAGGAACAAGAGAGAGAGGCAAATTAAAGTTAACTTAGGATGCAAGCTTTTCCGTACAACTTGACCTACAAGTCAGTCCCTAAGAGTGTCTTGGAAGGCAAGAAAAGGAATGGGACGAATTTAAATATCTTCTCTGGTCTCCCTAACCTCTGGAATAAAATAAACAAGTGTAGACAACTTGCTGGAGCTGTTGGAGCTTTGTGACAAACCAAAGTCACATGATCTGCCAAGGAAGAAAGAAACAAAGAAGCTGTCCCTTTCTGTCCAGCTGAGTGTGCCCTGCATGTCCAGAGCATCTTCAGAAGGCCAGAGCATCTTCAGAAGGCCAGAGCATCTACAGAAGGCCAGAGCATCTTCAGAAGCCCAATTGTTTATTCATTCTTTTATTGTCTGCCTTACTCTATTTAAAGTATCCTGTGTAACCTAAATCAAGCAAGGAAACATATTTTCCTCATCTCTCTCTCTCTGGTCACGAATTTCTCTCTCTCTCTCTCTCCATTTTTCTTCATTGTTCTTCATGGTTCTTCATAATACTTAGCTCAAATCTTCTTAAACTTTCATGGTATCAGAGCAACAAAGCTTCTGAACCTATTTACTTCCGCAAACAAAGCTTACTCTGTTCTTGTTGCTTCATTTTCTTCAAGATTCACTCTCTGGTTCTTCTACTTTTGGCAAGTGAAAGATGGAGAGCAACAAGTCTTTTCACATACCTGTGACCTTAAAGGGGATTAACTATCTTCTATGGTCCAGACTGGTGAAAACAGCCCTTGGAGGAAGAGGATTATGGAGTCATGTTACCAATGAAGCAGCTCCAAAGCAGATCCTCCAAGGAGAAGATGGAAAAGAGCTGGTGGTGGTTGATGAAGGCAAATGGTCTCAAGAAGATCAGATGGTGCTCTCTCTCCTCCACAGCTCTCTTGAACCAGCTATCTTGGAGTCTTACTCATACTGTGAGACTACCAAAGAACTATGGGACACTCTCTACAAGGTGTTTGGAAATGCTTCCAACCTTACTAGAGTGTTTGAAGTGAAAAGAGCCATTAATGCTCTCAGCCAAGGAGATATTGAGTTCCAAACTCACTTTGGGAAGTTTAGATCTCTTTGGGCAGAGCTGGAGCTTCTAAGACCACACACTGTGGATCCCTCAACTCTGAATGCAAGGCGTGAAGAGGACAAAGTATTTGGGTTGCTGCTGACTCTCAATTCATCCTACAACAGCCTAATCAAGCATATCCTGAGAGCTGATAAACTCCCCTCTCTAGATGATGTATGTGCGCAAATCCAAAAGGAAGAAGGCTCAGTGGGTCTGTTTGGGAGCAAAGGAGAACCTGTCATGGTTAATCAAGCTGAAGCAGCAGTGGCAAACAAGAGTGTGTACAAGCAAGAGGATAAGAGGTCTTTGATTTGTGACCACTGCAAGAAGAAAGGTCATCTCAAGGACAAGTGCTGGATACTGAATCCTCATCTAAAGCCAAACAAATTCAAGGAGAACCGCACTCAGTACATGGATGCAAGGGCTAACTTCTCCACTGATGGTGCTGAACCAGCGACCCCAAACAATGGTGTGGGAAGTGCTATGGCCTCTACTTCAGTGTACTCAACTGCAAGAACCAACCAGGATGAGACTATCAAGAGATCTGATCTAGATGCTCTCATCAAGGCCTTGAAAGAATCTGGTATCCCTAAAACTCTTGGCTTCTCTCTTAATGCATCTCACACTGATTATAGTACAATGAATGATTTAAAACCTGCTAGACCATTGGTAATAGACTCTGGTGCCTCACATCATATGATTAGTGATTCCCACTTGATTAGAAATGTGAAACCAGCCTTAGGAAATGTGATGATAGCAAATGGTGATAAAGTCCCAATAAGAGGAATAGGTGATTTGAATCTGTTTGACAAAGTATCTAAGGCTTTCTATATGCCAACCTTTGCATCAAACTTGGTTTCTGTTAAAAAGGCCACAAACGATTTAAACTGCCATGTTACATTCACTCCTAATGAAGTTTACTTTCAGGATATTGAGTCTAGTAAGTTGCTTGGCAAAGGTGTGACCAAGGGAGACTTGTACTTGCTTGAGGACACAAGACCAGCTGTTGAATTATCTTCTGCTTTTAATGCTATTTCTGAATTCCCTAAAGATGTATTGTGGCATGCTAGATTAGGACATCCTCATTCTAGAGCCTTAAACATCCTGTTGCCTAGTATTTCGTTTAAAAGTGATTGTGAGGCTTGTATTCTAGGAAAACATTGTAGAAGTGTGTTTCCTAAATCAAAAACTATCTATGATCACTGCTTTGATTTAATACATTCTGATGTGTGGACTGCCCCATGTGCATCTAGAGAACAACATAGATACTTTGTGACATTTATAGATGAGAAATCTAAGTACACATGGATTACCTTGTTGCAATCAAAAGATAGGGTGCTAGAAGCATTTAAAAATTTTCAGAACTATATCACTAACCATTTCAATGTTAAGATTAAGATTCTTAGATCAGATAATGGTGGTGAATACACTAGCACAGCCTTCAAACAACATCTTGCCACACATGGAATCATACACCAAACCAGCTGCCCTTACACACCTCAGCAAAATGGCGTGGCAGAAAGGAAGAATAGACACTTGATGGAAGTAGCCAGGAGCATAATGTTTCACACAAATGTACCTAAGAAGTTTTGGGGAGATGCAGTTGTTACAGCCACCTACCTGATCAACCGCACACCCACCAAAATACTCCTTGATGCTACTCCTTATGAGGTACTCAACCAAACTAAGCCATCTATAGACCATTTGCGTGTGTTTGGGTGTGTGTGTTTTGTCTTGATTCCAGGAGAGCTACGAAACAAGCTAGAGGCTAGAAGCACAAAGGCAATGTTTATTGGATACTCCACGCATCAGAAAGGCTACAAGTGTTATGTTCCAGAAACAAGGAGAGTTCTGGTATCCAGAGATGTTAAGTTCATGGAATCAAGAGGTTATTATGATGAGAAGAGTTGGGAAGAGCTTAAGGATCTATCTCAATCTGCCTCTGATAGAGCTAACAATCTGAGAGTTATTATGGAAAGGCTAGGCATCAGTATACCAAGAGTTCCTGAACCAGCCAAGGAGGATCCCACCCATACTGTTCCAGAGGCTGAGAAAGACATTCGAGTCACTCATCCTGATCATGAGGGGGGCAATGAAAGTGGTGATCAATCTGAAGCTCAAGCTCAACCTGAGAAGAACTCAGTAGCTCATGATCAAGATGGAGTGCCATCTGATGAAGGTCTATCTGATTTAGAAACTGAGACTCAAGTGGGAGAGCCTAGTGGAAAAAATGATCCAGAACCTGATCAAATACAACCATTGAGAAGAAGTACAAGGATCAGGAAGCCGACCTCAAACTGGATTAACACAAGGGTTTACTTCAATGCTGAAGCTGTGGCTCATCCAATAAGTGCAGTATGCTCTCTTGCTCAATATCCAGAAGAACATCAAGTCTTCATTGGGGAATTGGATGCTGAGTACATTCCAAAAACATATGAAGAAGCTATGCAACATGAGGAGTGGCGACAGTCTGTTGGTGATGAGATTGGTGCCATGATCAAGAATGATACATGGTTTGAAACTGAACTCCCCAAGGGTAAAAAGGCAGTGACAAGTCGCCTACTGTATACAATCAAGTATCTTGCTAATGGAAAACCAGAGAGGAAGAAGACAAGACTTGTGGCAAGAGGTTACACTCAAGTATATGGGGAAGATTACCTGGATACCTTTGCACCAGTGGCCAAGTTGCACACCATAAGGATTCTTCTATCTCTTGCTGTCAACCTTGAGTGGGATCTATGGCAGATGGATGTAAAGAATGCATTCCTCCAAGGAGAATTGGAAGATGAAGTCTACATGAGGCCACCTCCTGGTTTAGAGAACATGGTCAAACCAGGGAATGTTTTGAGGCTGAAGAAGGCAATATATGGCTTGAAACAATCTCCTAGAGCCTGGTACCACAAGCTGAGTGCAACTCTTAATGGAAGAGGATTTGTAAAATCAGAGGCAGATCACTCCCTATTTACTCTAACTAGCCAACAAGGTATTGTGGTGATCTTGGTGTATGTAGATGATATCATTATCACTGGTAGCAACAAGGAAGGTATACTCTCAACCAAAACTTTTCTCAAAACTGCATTTGATATTAAGGATTTGGGAGAGTTAAAGTACTTCTTAGGGATTGAAATGTGCCGCTCTAAAGAGGGGCTTTTCTTATCCCAAAGGAAGTACACACTTGACATTTTAAATGAGGCAGGAAACCTTGGTGGTAGACAGGCCAAGACACCATTAGAGGAAGGCTACAAGGTACTACGAGAGGGGGAGTTTGATGCCACTCCATTTGAGGATGTCAAGAAGTATAGAAGAATGGTTGGAAAACTCATATATCTGACCATAACTCGACCTGATGTATGCTTTGCTGTGAACCAAGTCAGTCAGCATATGCAAACACCCACAATTCATCATTGGCACATGGTGGAGAGGATCTTGAGATACTTGAGAGAAGCTCCTGGTCAAGGCATATGGATGGCTAGAAATGGAAGCACTGAAGTGGTGGGATATTGTGATGCAGATTGGGCTGGAGACAGAACTGATAGGAGATCAACCACTGGATATTGTACGTTCATTGGAGGCAATCTAGTCACATGGAAGACCAAGAAACAGAAGGTGGTGTCATGCTCAAGTGCTGAGGCAGAATATAGGGCCATGAGGAAGCTAACAAGTGAGCTTATATGGATCAAAGGACTACTCAAAGACTTGGAAATAGAAATCACAGCACCAATGACAATGCATTGTGACAATCAGGCGGCTATACACATTGCATCAAATTCAGTCTTCCATGAGAGGACAAAGCACATAGAAGTAGACTGCCACAAGGTGAGACAAGCAGTAGAGCAGCAAGTGATTCTTCCATGCTACACAAGAAGTGAAGATCAATTGGCTGACATATTCACTAAGGCAGCAAGCAGCAAGGTTTGTGAGTCCATTCATCCTAAGCTTGGACTCATAGACATCTCATGTCACTGATCCTCTTACCATGAAGTGTTCTACTCTTTTTCCTTTGCTTGGGTTTTATCCCAAGTGGTTTTCCCAAGTAAAGGTTTTAATGAGGGAATGCTTCATGGAATCCAAGCTTGACTAGTCCCTATGGTCAAGCTTGAGGGGGAGTGTTGACATGAAGACATAAGTGGCTTGAAGATATGTTGGTTGTCAGGAAGGAATAACAAGGTTAAGGCAATGAGGAACAAGAGAGAGAGGCAAATTAAAGTTAACTTAGGATGCAAGCTTTTCCGTACAACTTGACCTACAAGTCAGTCCCTAAGAGTGTCTTGGAAGGCAAGAAAAGGAATGGGACGAATTTAAATATCTTCTCTGGTCTCCCTAACCTCTGGAATAAAATAAACAAGTGTAGACAACTTGCTGGAGCTGTTGGAGCTTTGTGACAAACCAAAGTCACATGATCTGCCAAGGAAGAAAGAAACAAAGAAGCTGTCCCTTTCTGTCCAGCTGAGTGTGCCCTGCATGTCCAGAGCATCTTCAGAAGGCCAGAGCATCTTCAGAAGGCCAGAGCATCTACAGAAGGCCAGAGCATCTTCAGAAGCCCAATTGTTTATTCATTCTTTTATTGTCTGCCTTACTCTATTTAAAGTATCCTGTGTAACCAAAATCAAGCAAGGAAACATATTTTCCTCATCTCTCTCTCTCTGGTCACGAATTTCTCTCTCTCTCTCTCCATTTTTCTTCATTGTTCTTCATGGTTCTTCATAATACTTAGCTCAAATCTTCTTAAACTTTCATGAAGGACTTGAGTCTCTGATTCGTTCTTGCAAGGATCTATCCATTCCCATCAACCAAAGAGCATCCTAGGGACGCATCAAACCTAGACCACCAGCAATGCAATACAAGATATACAACAGGCACTAAGCAACTCGCCTAGACCATACAGCACACAAACAATAGAACTAAGACAAGAACTAGACATAACATTGCTAGTAATATCCTAGAACAGTACACATGCAGCAAGCAACAATTTAAAGCAACAAAATACTAAACAACAAGCTTAGATCAGAAACAGCACAAACAATTATTCTAGGGCAGAAACTAGACATAACCATGCTAGAAAACTCCTAGAACAATGCATACACAATGTTTAAGCATCATGGGACAGAAACTAGGTTCAAAAACTCTAGTAACATTAAACTGTCCCTAAGATACTAAACACACACTCAACACAACCAGAAACAATTAAAAACAATTCAACAAGCTCTTATTAGAGTTCAGGAGGTTAACTTACAGCCAAGGAACCTGAGCTAGTTCCTTGAACCTCCGTGGCTGTGAATCACTTGAATTTGGAGTGTTTGAGGTGTGAATTGACTGTCCAACACCTCATCTTCTTGATTATCTCCTTCTGGTCAAGGAGACACTTCAAACCCCTCATGTCCTCTTTCTGGTCGTGGGCTTTGTTGGTCAGAAACAGAGCTTCAGAATGGCTGGCCAGAGAATGATTAGAACAGCCTAGCTTTGATGCTCCTATAGTGACTTTTCTCCAAAAATGGTTTCTTCCGTGGATTATCTTCAGCATTTTGGACCAGATGAGGTTGTTTGGTTTCTTCTTTGGACTCCTTGAAGTTTCTGAAGTCACCATTCCATTAGGGCTCTCCATCTTAGAGAATTTGGACAAGTGGACAATAGAATGTACCAACTGGTTTACAAGAAACAGAACTTGAATCTGGACTTTGATGAAGCTTGCTGGACTGAGCTGAAGCTTTCTTGAGTTCCAGAGATTAAAGACCTCCTTTATCTTGAGTTCTGGTGAGATTTTTCCCTCCTGGAAAACCTTTGGACCAGAGGATACAAGGATGAAACAAAACAGAGTTTGAAAGAGATGATTGAACAGAAACAGATTTGCGGAAGCTTTATAGGTTTTCAGGAGCTTGAGAGCTCTGATACCATGTGAGAATAGATGAATTTAGGTGTGAGAGTGATGTAGAAACAGAGTATGGTCGAAACTAAGAGAAAGAGAATGAAGAGATTAAGTCAGAATCAAAGAGAATGCAATGAAGAGTATGAAAGTATGAGAGTGTTCTTGAGTATCAAAGAGGGTGAATTCGTGTGTAACCAGAGAGATTAGAGAGAATGAGAGACTAAGGGAGTATGGAACCAGAGAATAGTGAAGAAAGAGAACTCCTCTTTGCTTGATTCATTCAGTTACATGAACTGCCTTTAAATAGGAAGTGTGCATACATTAAATTAATCTAAATCTAGGAAGACATAAACAAATACTTTTGTGGGGTTTCTGATGAAGACAAGAAGGATACAGCCAAGGAGAATCTCGACCAGAGGGAGAGAGAGTGACAGGAGAGAGAGATGGGCACGGTTTGGTTGAGTGAAAGTGACAGCCGGCTCATCCTCTTATGCACATGTGACTTTTATTATAATTAATTCCCAACTTGTCTAAGGTGTTTCCAACGGTCTGATCTCTATTTTAAACTTCAAATCTGCCTCAGAATACTCAGCTTGACGAGTTCCCCATTTGCCTTGGTACGGCCCTGGAATGGCTGTCTCTCCCTGGATCACTTGAAGGGGGTGTGGGTGAATGATAGATGATG
Source organism: Moricandia moricandioides (assembly GCA_905132885.1). Taxonomy (NCBI): domain Eukaryota; kingdom Viridiplantae; phylum Streptophyta; class Magnoliopsida; order Brassicales; family Brassicaceae; genus Moricandia; species Moricandia moricandioides. The sequence goes on along the minus strand of CAJHQQ010004727.1, from coordinate 13,705 downwards.
ATGATGGACTTTGCTAAAGAGCTATGGATTGCTCATAAGCTGTTTTGCTACTCTCAAACGCAGGATAACCCTGGGTATTGTCTGAGATGGATCACAGAAGTTGAATTCTTCCTTAATGTGATGTATAACACGTCCACAATGTGAACAAAGGAGACAAGTCTCCAGAACAATCAGGTTTTGCACCAAAAGACAGTTTTATTGAAAATATCGATTGATCGATTACCAGAACGTCAAAGAGGCTTATAATGCCTAACTAAATCCCTAATCCTTATCCAGATTGGTTTATGATGTCCTAATCCAGTTTAAGATTGGTTTACTACTCCTAATCCTATTAAAACTTGGTTTACAAAAACTGAAATTACAGATAAAGGAAATAAGCCAACAAGCTTGTTCTTCTTGGCCTTCTCCTCCTTCTTCATGATGGCCCACGACTTTATCTGAGTATTGGAGTGTCTCTTGATAATATTTGGATCCTCCACGTTCTGGTGGCTCAGCAAGAAAGCAAGTGGATCAAGATTCTGGTTGCAATCCTCCTTTTGGGCCGAAAAGGCCTTATTTCACCCAACTCCAATTCTAGCCCATTCTAGCACCTTCCTGAGTTGTTTTCCTTGTTCTAGAGGCCCATTTGGACGTGGAAACTGATTACCTTAGCTCAAGTTAAGCTCAGGTATGTTGCTGATCTTTCCTGGATTGTTTATCGTCCACCCGAATGCACCTTTATCGCCTTCTTCAGGTTCAATCAGCTCATCCTCTTCAGACTCGTCCAGTTCAGCATCACTTCCTGATTCATCCAACTTAAACAGATTCAGCTTCCCATGTGATACTTCTCCATTCATGGTTGTACCAAGGCATCTTCCCTTCTCTCTATACAGAACCTCATAGATCAATCCAATGAGACCATGAAACTGTCCATTAAGCTGCACCATGATCACTGGTATTGCTGACCCATACATAGGCTTCAATCCATTGATATTAAGACTGATCAGGATGATCAAGGCTGCACCATTCCCTCCTCCTTTAATAGGATTTGTCCTCAAATCCAAGACTTGTAAACAAATAGATCCATGATCAGTTAATTCCAATGTTCCTGTGCTGCGAATGAGAAATATCATCACAAACTGAGTCTCTCCAGGGTCAAACACAAAGAATTGCAACCCCTCTTCATGCCAGAACAACTGCTTGGAATTGTGCTTAATATCATTAGCTATTAAAGCAGATGGTTCCTCCACTTTGTTAAGTTTGAGGCTGACTGCTTCTCTCCATGATGATCCTACACACGTGCTACTCATGAACATGAGACCATATACTCTTAGTTTATTCTCCTTCTGATCAGGTGGTCGTGTGGTTTGGTCCCCATACTCATCCTCCACTTCTGGCTTGTCTTTAACCGCCACCAGTTTCTGTATTTCTCCTCTCAGGTGAAAGTTTTCAGAGTTCAAGTGCTTGAGTGAAGTAGAATAGAAATGAAGATGATGCGGATGAGACTTGATGAGAATGGTGAAGGAGACTGATGAAAAAGGAGTAGATTCGTGAGAGATTTAAGAGAATGGAGAGACTATATGAGAGATTAAGAGACTAAGGAACCAGAGACTTGAATATAGAGAGTATAAGAGACTAAGAGACTATGAAGAGGAGAAACTCTCAACTTATTATTCATACTCGACATACAAGGTGTTTAAATAGATAAATGAGCTATACAAGGGTTTCCTAATAATCAACCAAGCATGTGGAGTCAAAGGGAAGGAGGCTCCTCGGTTTGAATTGAATGGACCAGAGGCTATACACGTTTTGGACAGCCTGGCTTGCCAAAGGAGTAACTTGGCTAAGAATCAGCCACCAAGGCCTATGAACCTTTCCAGTGATCAGTCCACGTTCAGTCCCCTTCCTTTCCAGTCTGGATAAGCCTAAACCTTATCCATAAACGGTCAGCACAAGCAGCATCTCGCCGGATCCTCCAAAGATGCCATTTGATCCTTTCTTCTTCCCTTGAGGCCAACAATGGTTCTTCATGACTTGGGAAGCAAGGTTCTGCCATGGGAGTGTACGGATTAGGGTTTGGTCCGTACACTTTTCACCCTATTTTTGCACAAACCCAAAATGTCCCCAAATGGTCGAGTGTGAACATTTTGAGTCGACCACGTCCGTACGGTCCGTACAGTCCGTACGGCCGCCCGGATTTTGCACATCGACCATTTGCCTCCAAACTTCTCCCAAGTCTTCTTCCTTCATTATAAACCTCTCTTGAACCTTGTTCTAGCTCTGCATAAGCTTCTGGACCCTCCTTAGATCTTGATCAGTCTCTAAATGGGTTTTGCCCAAGCTTTGCACATAAACCTTTAGTGAGTTGTTTTCTCACTTCAGGTTAACACTCCCCCTCAAGCTTGACTCTAGAGATCCTAAGTCAAGCTTGGAACCCTGAAGTCTCTCCTCATTAAAAACCTTACCAAAGAAAACCCTCCTTAGGGATAAAACCTTGATAAGGAAAAGAGTAAGATCCTTCAAGGCCTAGGGATTGGCCATTGAGCCTTTGTGCCTCACAACCAGTGTGGTTTGGACACAAAGAACTCTGGATCGTGGCCCAAACAGATACAGCAACACTTCACAGCTTGCACACACATAGAACTCAGCTTGACCTCTTCATAGACCCGGTTTGGGTCTCCCCCTCTCAACTGACTTCACAGCCACCTTAGAGAAGCTAGGAAACGACCATGATCACCTTCAGTGAGGCTCAAGCAGTGGTACCTGATACATTATCCCAAAGGTGCATCAGTACTTATCAACATTTAGTTTAACCAGAAATAAACTCAAGGCAAAGCACAATAGTTTTAACAAAACCAGTGACACAAGCAACTTAGACATTCTTCTAAATGATGCAAGATATCAATGATGGTTTTAACTAGGGCAAATGCACAAGTACTCATTCCATTTAACCTCAGCAATCAACATCAATTTAATCAAGCATTTTTAAGTATCATTTCAATACTTTGAAAAAAGAAATGATGAATGACTTGAATAAACTTGAGTTCAAGTTACTTCCCTTTTACTAGGATGAGGAGTGACTTGTTTGTCACTTGAATCCCTCACACTCAGCCAGTTGCAACCTCTTCATGGCAACACCAACTTGATGGGAGGTTGTGTGAATCTTTCAGCTTCAGTTTCAATCACCTCACAATAGAGGCCGCATTGAACTGAGCTTTCATACACACACAACCAAGACTGCTCTGACCAGTCTCTTTGCATAGACACGCCACTGCCTAGACCCAGTTGAATGATCCTTTGTTGAAGTCCTTGCAAAGGCTTGACAGACCATGGACAATGCATATCAAGACTCCCCCTCAAGCTTAACTCCGAGACTAGGGAAGGAGCTAAGCTTGATGAGTGTATGCAGTTCCATGTCCTTAAACCATCAGTCTTAACTAGACTTGATGTCCTAACCCTTGTGAGTTTTGGCTCTCTTCCTTATACCAGGAACTAATGGTGTTTGAATCACCTTAAGAGCCCTCACAAGGTAGTCTCTCATTGTATGATATCCCACTCTACACTTCTTGTAGGCTTTGGGACTGACATGTCCAAGTGGTATCATACAATGGCATCAATCTCTCATTGCATACTCAATCACACTACACTTCATGTAGTTTTGTGGACTGACACGTCCAGTGATGATATGCAATGGCATTAGACCTTTATCTTGTCATCTTAGTTTGGTTTGTCACTGTATCACTTCCTGTGTACCTAACATCACCACAACTCAATGCAAGATTAGACCATCCCATTGGGACCAAACCAAGATCACATATCTGGTTTGATCACCAATGCCTCAACAAAGCATTAAACTTGAAACAAGCACATCACAGGAACAAGATTAAGCAGTTTAAACTTCTCTAGATGCAATGCAAGCTTAAGACAATGCACTTGCAACTAGGCTAGATTTTTAAATGCACCATATATGAATGCAACATATCCTAGACATCAACTATATGAATGCACATGATTCAATCCGAATGAACTAACCATTATATGATCAAGTTTAAAACAGCCTAAAACAGACAGCAAGAACACAACTAGACAAGATAATGCGCAATAGTTTCACCAAACCATAGATTCAAGTAGCTTAGACATACTTCTAAATTCTACTTTACCTCTCTGATGGATTAACTAAGCTATTATCAACAAGACATACTACCTTGGATTGAACCTTAACCTAAATGCTTGTGAATGCAAGACAGCTTTAATACTCATGATGCAAGTAGCAGAGACATTCTACCCAATTCTACAACACATTCATGATGATTAGAACTATGGCAGAGCACAAGACATTACTAAACAACCATACTGATGCTTTATGCAAAACAGATTATCAAAAACATGATGAATGATAAGCTATGGCTAAAGCAACCAGTAACACAAGACAATGCAATAAACAAGCCAGGAGATCCTGGGACAAACACATCACTCAATGCACAACCAAATAAAGACACAAGCTCTTATTAAGGGTTTAGGAGGCTTGCTTACAACCCAAGGAATCCGAGCTGATTCCTTGAACCTCCATGGACACGGCTCATCTGAACTTGGCAGGTTTGAGATGTGGATTCAGTACCCAACATCTCTCCTTGGTGTGCCCATCCCTTTTGCAATGCTCGCACTTAAGACCCCTTCTGTCCTCCTTCTTGTAAACTGCCTTGTTGGACTGAGGAAATGCTTCAGCTTGTGATGCAAGGAGAGGACTCTCCTTTGCTTCAAACAATCCGTGTGACCCTTCCTCCTTTTGGACTTGGGAACACACCTCTTCAAGCGTGGGAAGCTTCTCAGACCTTAGAATATGTTTGATAAGGTCATTGAAGGTAGGACTGAGGGTCAAGAGCAGACCAAACACCTTGTCTTGCTCCCTTCTTTCATTCAACACATCTGGATCAATAGACTGAGGTCTCAGCATCTCTAGTTCAGACCAAAGGGCTCTGAACTTTCCCAGATGCGCAGTGAACTCTTCATTCTCTTGGGACAGGTTGTTGATGGCTCTCTTGATTTCAAAGACTCGGCTAAGGTTAGAGATGTTCCCATAGATCTTGTTTAAAGTTTCCCAAAGCTCTTTAGCACTCTCACAGTATGAGTAGGCTTCAAGGATAGATTTTTCTAAGGAGCTTTGAAGTATGGACAAGACCATGAAGTCATCTTGTTGCCACTTCTCTTCCTGGACAGTAAGAGAACCAGTATCACCACTGGATGAACTCTCTTGAGAGGCAACAACTTTGGAGGGTTTTGGAGCATCAGAGATGCAATGACTCCATAACCCTTTTCCACCAAGGGCTGTCTTCACCAGGCGAGACCAGAGAAGGTAGTTGGGACCTTTGAGGATGACTGGAATGACAATGGCTCTGGAAGACTCCATCTTGAGGTCGGTATGAGCTAAACTGTCTTCTTGTTCTTCAAAGGTGTAAACTCTAGATCCGGATGAACTGGATCTCTAAAGTAATGGTCTTTTGAGCTTGTGACTGCTGCGTATGATTCACCAGGAGTTTGAGTAACCTGGCTCTGATACCATGAAAGTTTTCAGAGTTCAAGTGCTTGAGTGAAGTAGAATAGAAATGAAGATGATGCGGATGAGACTTGATGAGAATGGTGAAGGAGACTGATGAAAAAGGAGTAGATTCGTGAGAGATTTAAGAGAATGGAGAGACTATATGAGAGATTAAGAGACTAAGGAACCAGAGACTTGAATATAGAGAGTATAAGAGACTAAGAGACTATGAAGAGGAGAAACTCTCAACTTATTATTCATACTCGACATACAAGGTGTTTAAATAGATAAATGAGCTATACAAGGGTTTCCTAATAATCAACCAAGCATGTGGAGTCAAAGGGAAGGAGGCTCCTCGGTTTGAATTGAATGGACCAGAGGCTATACACGTTTTGGACAGCCTGGCTTGCCAAAGGAGTAACTTGGCTAAGAATCAGCCACCAAGGCCTATGAACCTTTCCAGTGATCAGTCCACGTTCAGTCCCCTTCCTTTCCAGTCTGGATAAGCCTAAACCTTATCCATAAACGGTCAGCACAAGCAGCATCTCGCCGGATCCTCCAAAGATGCCATTTGATCCTTTCTTCTTCCCTTGAGGCCAACAATGGTTCTTCATGACTTGGGAAGCAAGGTTCTGCCATGGGAGTGTACGGATTAGGGTTTGGTCCGTACACTTTTCACCCTATTTTTGCACAAACCCAAAATGTCCCCAAATGGTCGAGTGTGAACATTTTGAGTCAACCACGTCCGTACGGTCCGTACAGTCCGTACGGCCGCCCGGATTTTGCACATCGACCATTTGCCTCCAAACTTCTCCCAAGTCTTCTTCCTTCATTATAAACCTCTCTTGAACCTTGTTCTAGCTCTGCATAAGCTTCTGGACCCTCCTTAGATCTTGATCAGTCTCTAAATGGGTTTTGCCCAAGCTTTGCACATAAACCTTTAGTGAGTTGTTTTCTCACTTCAGGTTAACATCAGGTTGTCCTGATCAGTTATGAACCTGATCAAGGACGTGTTGCCTCCTGACTCTCCTTCATTCTCTCTGCAACTAGTTTGTATCACACCATTCTCTCTCCCTTTAAAAAGATTTGACCGTAAATCTTGTTTTTCAAGAGTGAATGAACCTTGCAAATTGAGCTTGAATGCAGCTGCTTTCTGATCCAAAATTTTTGTTTTTCTTCTAATCACACACAAGCTTCCTCCTGGTTCAAACACAACTTGTTGCAGGCCCTTGACAACTCTCAGATGCTCCACTAAGCTGAGCTGAAGACATACCATAGGTTTGATCAGAAACTCACAAGTTAAACTCTTAAAGCTATCACCTTTCTCAACAGTAGAAAGCACCAATTCAAGAGCATTAGATGACCCTCCAGGAACGTTTTCTTCTTGTTTTCTTTGATCAGGCACGTGGCCACACTCAGCTTCTGCAACTTGTGCCTCCTCCTCTAGTTTTAGACAAAGAGTTGTTGGTTCTGGTTCAGTTTTATGACTCTCCTCAATCTGTTTTATTGGTGAAGCTAATATAGAAGCTTGCAGCTTTTCCTCCTCTTGTTTCAATGATAGAACATGAACCACAGATCTTCTCTCAGCCAATTTTGATGGCAATTCAGACCAACAGGCAAGCTGATCTAAAGTAGTAAGCTTTGTTGCTGCTTCTGGTTTTAGTTTTGGAAGGTTCCACTGCGAGACAAACCTCTTCTTCATCAAGGTCTTCATCTCAACCCATGAAATAATTTGTGTTTTTTTTTCAAATCTCCTAGTTTGATAAACTCTCTGCCACCATGAGAATGCACTTCCACAGAGTCCATTGACTGCTAGACATACCTTTTTCTTTTCTGTGTAGTATTGGAGTCCAAAGAGAAACTCCATCTTCTTTTCCCAATCAAGGTATGCTTGTGTATCAATCTTCCCATAGAAGAATGGAATTGTAAGCTCTTCTTCATATCCAGACATAGAATACAGCTTGTTAACTGATAGATTTCGTGCTCCCTTGTTAAAACTTCAAACCCTAACTTCAAGAGGCTCTGATACCACTTGGTACGGCCCTGGAATGGCTGTCTCTCCCTGGATCACTTGAAGGGGGTGTGGGTGAATGATAGATGATGATGATGGACTTTGCTAAAGAGCTATGGATTGCTCATAAGCTGTTTTGCTACTCTCAAACGCTGGATAACCCTGGGTATTGTCTGAGATGGATCACAGAAGTTGAATTCTTCCTTAATGTGATGTATAACACGTCCACAATGTGAACAAAGGAGACAAGTCTCCAGAACAATCAGGTTTTGCACCAAAAGACAGTTTTATTGAAAATATCGATTGATCGATTACCAGAACGTCAAAGAGGCTTATAATGCCTAACTAAATCCCTAATCCTTATCCAGATTGGCTTAGGATGTCCTAATCCAGTTTAAGATTGGTTTACTACTCCTAATCCTATTAAAACTTGGTTTACAAAAACTGAAATTACAGATAAAGGAAATAAACCAACAAGCTGGTTCTTCTTGGCCTTCTCCTCCTTCTTCATGATGGCCCACGACTTTATCTGAGTATTGGAGTGTCTCTTGATAATATTTGGATCCTCCACGTTCTGTTGGCTCAGCAAGAAAGCAAGTGGATCAAGATTCTGGTTGCAATCCTCCTTTTGGGCCGAAAAGACCTTATTTCACCCAACTCCAATTCTAGCCCATTCTAGCACCTTCCTGAGTTGTTTTCCTTGTTCTAGAGGCCCATTTGGACGTGGAAACTGATTACCTTAGCTCAAGTTAAGCTCAGGTATGTTGCTGATCTTTCCTGGATTGTTTATCGTCCACCCGAATGCACCTTTATCGCCTTCTTCAGGTTCAATCAGCTCATCCTCTTCAAACTCGTCCAGTTCAGCATCACTTCCTGATTCATCCAACTTAAACAGATTCAGCTTCCCATGTGATACTTCTCCATTCATGGTTGTACCAAGGCATCTTCCCTTCTCTCTATCCAGAACCTCATAGATCAATCCAATGAGACCATGAAACTGTCCATTAAGCTGCACCATGATCACTGGTATTGCTGACCCATACATAGGCTTCAATCCATTGATATTAAGACTGATCAGGATGATCAAGGCTGCACCATGCCTTGACTTCCAAGACACTCTAGGTTATAATTTGATACTTGCGCGCCAAGACTGTACGGACAGATTCAAACTTGCTTTGGATCCTTCATCTTTGATGCTTGGTTTCTTCACCAGCATTATTTATCTTCATTCTAACATTTATAAAGCCCAAAACCTATTCCTAATGGGTTTACATAAATAATAAAACCAAATACAATTAAAATAGACCATATTGGTCGTGCCTAATCTTCTTGGGCCAAGCATTAACCAAGCTGGCTTGTCCTTCCACTTTTTGGGCCGATAAAGACCTTTTTCGAACAACTCTTTCTTGGGCTTGATCCATCTTGTTCCAGGTCCGACCAAGTTGCTCCTTGTGCTCATTTGGATGATAAAGATCCTCCTCATGTTCCATTTCAAGCTCTGGTTCCTCATCTTCCATTTCCAACTCATTTCTTGGCCATGTCGGTTTGACCAGTCTATTTCTTGATCACACTGAATTTCCCAATCCATTTCCTGTCCAACTATCTCCTCCCATCCATTTCCTTATCAATGAAGGTTCTCACTGGTCGTCCATGCTTCTCCAAAGGCAGTCCATACTTGGTTAAGACTGCATCAAAGCCCATAGCGTTTTCTCGGTCCAATATTTCATGAATTAGGCTAATAAGCTCTCCAACAAGCCCTTTAGGCCGTGCCATGATCCATTGCCTATATCCTTCCTGAGTTGACTTCATGTTATTGAGAATGAAGCTGATCAGGGTCGCACCATCCTCTTTCCCTTCAAAAGGATTTGTCCTCAAATCCAAGCCTTGTAAGATGATAGATCAATGATCACTCAAAACCAGACTTCTTGCTCTTTTGACCACGAGTTGGTTCCTGTTTTCACACACACAGATCTCTTCTCGTGGCCTTAATATAAAGTGTTGTAGATCCTCTTCATACATCAGAAACTTCTTTGAGAAGAGTTCATCACAAACAATTCTGCAAGTATATGGTTTCTCCACTTTGATGAGTTTGAAGATGACTATTTCTCTCCAGGGTGATCTTCCACACGTCCTGCTCATGAACATGAGGTTATGTACTCTCAATTTAACCTCCTTATGGTCAGGTGGTCGTGTGGTTTGGTCCCCATACTCATCCTCCAGTTCTGGCTTCTCTTTAAACACCACTAGTACTTGTTTTTCTCTTCTCAGCTTGTACTGATCAATTATGAACCTGGTAAAGGACGTGTTGCTTCCTGTTCCTCCTTTATTTTTACTGCAGCTACTCAGTATCACACCATCCTCTCTCCCTTCAAAGAGATTTGACCTCAAATCTTGTTCTTTAGGAGTGAAGGAACCTTGCAAATCCAGCTTGTATGAAACTGTTTTCTGCACCAAATTGTTGTTACTTCTTCTACTCACACTCAAGCTTCCTCCTGGTTCAAAAACAACTTGTTGCAGACCCTTGAGAACTCTTAGATGCGTCCCTATGCTGAGCTGAAGAGATACCTTAAGCTTGATCAGTAACTCACAAGATAAATTCTTAAAATTCTCACCTTGATCAACCATAGAAAGCAACACTTCATTAGCTTCAGATGACTCTTCTAGCACTGCATCTTCTTTCTTTGTTTGATCAGGAACGTGCCCACACCAAAATTGAGTTTCTCTGTCCTGTTCAGCATTAATTAGATCAGACACTTCAGCTCCCAAAGCTTGTTGTATTTCCTCTCGTTTCAATTGATCGGCCATGCTATCTTCTCGACTCAGAATAACCAGTTCTGCTGCAATCTCTGGATCCTTCTCTGCTGGTGCCTTGTTATAACAACTCGGCTCATCAGCTGTTGAACCAAATAAGAAATGGAGCACAAGTGTTGATCTGAGTATAGGAAGAAGAGAGGATGAGAAGCTTAAACCAAGGGAATGGGATCAAGAGGAAAGAAGTGCAAAGCTAGGGCGAGTGTACGGACAGTACGGACCGTACGGCCTACTGTACGGACAACTCGACCAAGGTGTGTTTAAACTCAACTTAAACACATTTTGATCTTGTGCAAAAATAGGGCAAAAGTGTACGGATGGCCCTAGGCCGTACAACTCCCTATTCGTACAAGGCAAGGACGTGTGTCACAAGGAAGGGAGAAGCTAAGGTAAATGGGTGCAAGGTTAAAGAGAAGTTAACTTGCCTCTTACCCGGTAAATGAAGTGAAGAAGCTCGCGGATAAGGCTTGACCAAGACAGGCTGGCTCGGGCTGGAAAGGAGAAGGCATCTGGTCAAGATGCCAAAGGCATCAAGCGTCCTCAGCCAAGTATTCAAATGAAGTCGCGCCTCTCCCTTAGACTAACCACGTCTCCCTCTTGATAACCTTAACCTTTATGACCGTTTGTGGCTACGGTTAATGCTTTCCTATCTATTGTAACCTATACTCAGATGAATAAACAAGCAAACATTTCGAGTCTCTCTTACTCTCTCTAGTGTTCTTCATATCTAGAAATGGATTTCTAGTCTCCTCTCAAACTTTAGTCTCCAAGTCTCTTTCAATCTCTTCTCTAATCTCTTTCAACGTCTCAAATACTCTTATTACCTCAGATATCTCTTTAGTTTGATTGGTATCAGAGCCAGGTTCACTTGAATCTGGGGTTTGATTTCATTTCTTGCTCAAGAACACTCAAGAACACCTTTTTCATCCGGGAAGCCTCAAGATGGAGGGTACTAAGACTACGGTGATTCCAGTGATTCTAAAGGGGGGAAACTACCTCCTATGGTCTCGTGTGGTGAAGACAGCAGTGGGGAGTAAGGGTTTGTGGAACCACATCCTTGAAGATGAAGCTCCAAAACTCATTACTCATGAAGGCGACAAGGAGATTGTTGTGTGTGATGAAGTGAAATGGATCCAGGAAGATAACCTGGTGATGTCCATACTTCAAAGCTCTCTAGATCCATCAATCTTAGAGGCATACAACTACTGTGAGAAGGCAAAGGACCTGTGGGATACTCTCCAGAAGGTATATGGAAACATCTCAAACCTTACTCATGTGTTTGAGATTAAGCGAGCCATAAACAACTTGGCACAAGAAGATATGGAGTTCACAAAGCATCTTGGGAAGTTTAGAGCTTTGTGGTCAGAGCTTGAGATGTTAAGGCCAAGCACAACCGATCCAGATGAGCTCAATGAAAGGCGGGAACAAGACAAGGTCTTTGGCTTGCTGCTCACTCTGAACTCTACCTACAATGACTTGGTAAAGCACATCCTGCGAGCTGAGAAGTTACCCACTCTAGAAGAAGTCTGCGCACAAATCCAGAAGGAACAAGGATCATTGGGGCTATTTGGAGGAAAGGGGGAGCTTACCTTGGCTAATCAAGCTGAAGTGCCTAAAGCCAACAGGGTGAACAAGTATGAAGAAAGAAGATTCAATGGAAACTGTGACCATTGCAAGAGACAAGGTCACAAGAAGCATCAGTGATGGATCTTCCATCCACATCTCAAGCCAAACAAGTTCATGAAGGATAGAGATGCAAGGGCAAATGTGAGCAATGGAGGAAGTGATCAGCAGCTGATGAGTGGAGCAGGAACATCAAACCGGGAATCAGAGACTGAAGGAAGAGAAGGTGGTGAGAACAAGGCATTGGTGACCTATGCAGCTCAACCAACTAATCGCCCAAATGAGCATGAGTTCATCCGCAGATCAGAGATGGATGCTCTCATCAAAATGCTCAAGGAAAATGGTAACATCTTTGGTAATCTCAGGGGGTATTCATTTGGTGCATCTAAAGTTACTAGCCTTTATGATCAAACTGATGCTTATACTCATTCTAGGAATGCTGGTCTATCTCTTAGTGCTTGTAGCATGTCTAAACCATTGATAGTTGATTCAGGTGCATCACATCATATGATTAGTGATAATAGACTTATTAAAGAAATAGAACCTGCTCATGGACATGTTATGATTGCTAATGGTGATAGGATTCCAATAAGAGGTATAGGTAAATTAAAACTGTTTGATAAGGAGTCTAGAGCTTTTTATATGCCTGAGTTTACTTCAAACTTGTTATCTGTTAAGAAATGCACTAATGATCTCAAATGCAAAGTTATCTTCAGTCCTAATGATGTTAAGTTTCAGGATATTGAAAGCAACTGTGTGATTGGGCAAGGAGTTACAAAAGGAGACCTATATCTACTTGAAGAGATTAATGTTTTGCCTGACCATAATTGTTCCTTTACTTCTACTTCTGCTTCTACTTTAAATAAGAATGCTTTGTGGCATGCTAGACTAGGACACCCTCATGTTAGAGCTTTAAACTTAATGGTTCCAGGTGTTGTGTTTGAAAATAATGATTGTGAAGATTGTATTTTAGGCAAGCATTGTAAGACTGTTTTCCATAAGTCCACTACTATCTATGATAATTGCTTTGATCTAATACATTCAGATGTTTGGACTGCCCCTTGCTTGTCTAAAGAGAATCATAAGTACTTTGTCACATTCATAGATGAAAAATCGAAATACACCTGGATAACCTTGATTCCATCTAAAGATAGGGTGCTTGATGCATTTAGAAACTTTCATACTTATGTGACTAACCATTTCAATGCTAAGCTGAAAGTTTTTAGATCAGATAATGGTGGAGAATACACAAGTCAAGCTTTCAAGTTGCATCTATCTCAGCATGGCATTCTTCACCAAACAAGCTGCCCTTACACCCCACAACAGAATGAAGTAGCAGAGAGGAAGAATGGACACCTTATGGAGGTTGCTCGATCCATGATGTTCCAAGCAAATGTACCCAAGATATTCTGGAGTGATGCTGTTGCCACTGCTTGTAACTTGATCAACCGAACCCCAACCAGAGTTCTTCATGATCAGTCACCATTTGAAGTATTGAACAAGTATAGGCCAACCTTAGATCACCTTCGAGTCATTGGTTGTCTTTGCTTTGTTCACAAACCAGGAGAACTCAGGAACAAGTTGGAAGCAAAGAGTACCAAGGGGATGTTCATTGGCTACTCACCAACTCAGAAGGGATACAAGTGTTATGATCCAGTAACCAGGAGGGTGTTTATATTGTTAACTTGAAGAAATGAAATGGAGCCAAAGGATGAGTTTGGGTGAAGTTTGGGTCCCGTGCAAAG
>CAJHQQ010004726.1:0-24417 GCA_905132885.1 Moricandia moricandioides | reverse complement strand
ACTGATTTATGAGTCCAAATCAGTTCTTACACGTGATTCATTTGTTTATTAGTATCAAAAGAAATTGCCAAATCTCCAAACAGGGTAAACTGGAATCACTTCGGTTAAAAGTGGGATAACTTCTTCATCATAAGTCCAATGATATTGATTCAACTTCAGGATGATTCTACACTGATTAATGAGTCCAAATCAAGTCTTCTTACATCGTGATTCATTCTGGTTTTATTTGTATCAAGAAGAAATTGCCAAATCTCCAAACAGGGCAAACTGGAATCACTTCGGTTAAAAGTGGGATAACTTCTTCATCATAACTCCAATGATATTGATTCAAACTTCAGGGTGATTCTACACTGATTAATGAGTCCAAATCAAGCTTCTTACATCGTGATTCATTCTGGTTTTATTTGTATCAAGAAGAAATTGCCAAATCTCCAAACAGGGCAAACGTGGAAATCACTTCGGTTAAAAGTGGGATAACTTCTTCATCATAAGTCTATGATATTGATTCAACTTCAGGGTGATTCTACACTGATTTATGAGTCCAAATCAAGCTTCTTACATCGTGATTCATTCTGGTTTTAGTTAGTATCAAGAAGAAATTGCCAAATCTCCAAACAGGGCAAACTGGAATCACTTCGGTTAAAAGTGGGATAACTTCTTCATCATAAGTCCAATGATATTGATTCAACTTCAGGTGATTCTACACTGATTTATGAGTCCAAATCAAGCTTCTTACATCGTGATTCATTCTGGTTTTATTAGTATCAAGAAGAAATTCCAAATCTCCAAACAGGGCAAACTTGGAATCACTTCGGTTAAAAGTGGGATAACTTCTTCATCATAACTCCTATCGATATTGATTCAACTTCAGGTGATTCTACAACTGATTAATGAGTCCCAAATCAAGCTTCTTACATCGTGATTCATTCTGGTTTTATTAGTATCAAGAATAAATTGCCAAAATCTCCAAACAGGGCAAACTGGAATCACTTCGGTTAAAAGTGGGATAACTTCTTCATCATAACTCCAATGATATTGATTCAACTTCAGGGTGATTCTACACTGATTATGAGTCCAAATCAAGCTTCTTACATCGTGATTCCATTCTGGTTTTATTAGTATCAAGAAGAAATTGCCAAATCTCCAAACAGGGCAAACTGGAATCACTTCGGTTAAAAGTGGGATAACTTCTTCATCATAACTCCAATGATCTTGAGTCAACTTCAGGGTGATTCGACACTGATTTAATGAGTCCAAATCAAGCTTCTTACATCGTGATTCATTCTGGTTTTATTAGTATCAAGAAGAAATTGCCAAATCTCCAAACAGGGCAAACTGGAATCACTTCGGTTAAAAGTGGGATAACTTCTTCATCATAACTCCAATGATATTGATTCAACTTCAGGGTGATTCTACACTGATTTATGAGTCCAAATCAAGCTTCTTACATCGTGATTCATTCTGGTTTTATTTGTATCAAGAAGAAATTGCCAAATCTCCAAACAGGGTAAACTGGAATCACTTACGGTTAAAAGTGGGATAACTTCTTCATCATAACTCCAATGATATTGATTCAACTTCAGGGTGATTCTACACTGATTAATGAGTCCAAATCAAGCTTCTTACATCGTGATTCATTCTGGTTTTATTAGTATCAAGAATAAATTCCAAATCTCCAAACAGGGCAAACTGGAATCACTTCGGTTAAAAGTGGGATAACTTCTTCATCATAACTCCAATGATATTGATTCAACTTCAGGGTGATTCTAAACTGATTATGAGTCCAAATCAAGCTTCTTACATCGTGATTCATTCTGGTTTTATTTAGTATCAAGAAGAAATTGCCAAATCTCCAAACAGGGCAAACTGGAATCACTTCGGTTAAAAGTGGGATAACTTCTTCATCATAACTCCAATGATATTGATTCAACTTCAGGGTGATTCTACACTGATTTATGAGTCCAAATCAAGCTTCTTACATCGTGATTCATTCTGGTTTTATTAGTATCAAGAAGAAATTGCCCAAATCTCCAAACAGGGCAAACTGGAATCACTTCGGTTAAAAGTGGGATAACTTCTTCATCATAACTCCAATGATATTGATTCAACTTCAGGGTGATTCTACACTGATTTATGAGTCCAAATCAAGCTTCTTACATCGTGATTCATTCTGGTTTTATTAGTATCAAGAAGAAATTGCCAAATCTCCAAACAGGGCAAACTGGAATCACTTCGGTTAAAAGTGGGATAACTTCTTCATCATAACTCCAATGATATTGATTCAACTTCAGGGTGATTCTACACTGATTTATGAGTCCAAATCAAGCTTCTTACATCGTGATTCATTCTGGTTTTATTAGTATCAAGAAGAAATTGCCAAATCTCCAAACAGGGCAAACTGGAATCACTTCGGTTAAAAGTGGGATAACTTCTTCATCATAACTCCAATGATATTGATTCAACTTCAGGGTGATTCTACACTGATTTAATGAGTCCAAATCAAGCTTCTTACATCGTGATTCATTCTGGTTTTATTAGTATCAAGAATAAATTCCCAAATCTCCAAACAGGGCAAACTGGAATCACTTCGGTTAAAAGTGGGATAACTTCTTCATCATAAGTCCAATGATATTGATTCAACTTCAGGGTGATTCTACACTGATTTATGAGTCCAAATCAAGTTTCTTACATCGTGATTCATTCTGGTTTTATTAGTATCAAGAAGAAATTGCCAAATCTCCAAACAGGGCAAACTGGAATCACTTCGGTTAAAAGTGGGATAACTTCTTCATCATAAGTCCAATGATATTGATTCAACTTCAGGGATGATTCTACACTGATTTATGAGTCCAAATCAAGCTTCTTACATCGTGATTCATTCTGGTTTTATTTGTATCAAGAAGAAATTGCCAAATCTCCAAACAGGGCAAACTGGAATCACTTCGGTTAAAAGTGGGATAACTTCTTCATCATAACTCCTAATGATATTGATTCAACTTCAGGGTGATTCTACACTGATTAATGAGTCCAAATCAAGCTTCTTACATCGTGATTCATTCTGGTTTTATTAGTATCAAGAAGAAATTGCCAAATCTCCAAACAGGGCAAACTGGAATCACTTCGGTTAAAAGTGGGATAACTTCTTCATCATAAGTCCAATGATATTGATTCAACTTCAGGGTGATTCTACACTGATTAATGAGTCCAAATCAAGCTTCTTACATCGTGATTCATTCTGGTTTTATTAGTATCAAGAATAAATTCCAAATCTCCAAACAGGGCAAACTGGAATCACTTCGGTTAAAAGTGGGATAACTTCTTCATCATAACTCCTATGATATTGATTCAACTTCAGGGTGATTCTACACTGATTTATGAGTCCAAATCAAGTTTCTTACATCGTGATTCATTCTGGTTTTATTTGTATCAAGAAGAAATTGCCAAATCTCCAAACAGGGTAAACTGGAATCACTTCGGTTAAAAGTGGGATAACTTCTTCATCATAACTCCAATGATATTGATTCAACTTCAGGGTGATTCTACACTGATTTATGAGTCCAAATCAAGCTTCTTACATCGTGATTCATTCTGGTTTTATTTGTATCAAGAAGAAATTGCCAAATCTCCAAACAGGGCAAACTGGAATCACTTCGGTTAAAAGTGGGATAACTTCTTCATCATAACTCCAATGATATTGATTCAACTTCAGGGTGATTCTAACTGATTAATGAGTCCAAATCAAGCTTCTTACATCGTGATTCATTCTGGTTTTATTAGTATCAAGAATAAATTCCCAAATCTCCAAACAGGGCAAACTGGAATCACTTCGGTTAAAAGTGGGATAACTTCTTCATCATAACTCCTATGATATTGATTCAACTTCAGGGTGATTCTACACTGATTTATGAGTCCAAATCAAGCTTCTTACATCGTGATTCATTCTGGTTTTATTAGTATCAAGAAGAAATTGCCAAATCTCCAAACAGGGCAAACTGGAATCACTTCGGTTAAAAGTGGGATAACTTCTTCATCATAACTCCAATGATATTGATTCAACTTCAGGATGATTCTAAACTGATTTATGAGTCCAGATCAAGTTTCTTACATCGTGATTCATTCTGGTTTTATTTGTATCAAGAAGAAATTGCCAAATCTCCAAACAGGGCAAACTGGAATCACTTCGGTTAAAAGTGGGATAACTTCTTCATCATAACTCCAATGATATTGATTCAACTTCAGGGTGATTCTACACTGATTAATGAGTCCAAATCAAGCTTCTTACATCGTGATTCATTCTGGTTTTATTAGTATCAAGAATAAATTGCCAAATCTCCAAACAGGGCAAACTGGAATCACTTCGGTTAAAAGTGGGATAACTTCTTCATCATAAGTCCAATGATATTGATTCAACTTCAGGGTGATTCTACACTGATTATGAGTCCAAATCAAGCTTCTTACATCGTGATTCATTCTGGTTTTATTAGTATCAAGAATAAATTCCCAAATCTCCAAACAGGGCAAACTGGAATCACTTCGGTTAAAAGTGGGATAACTTCTTCATCATAAGTCCAATGATATTGATTCAACTTCAGGATGATTCTACACTGATTTATGAGTCCAAATCAAGCTTCTTACATCGTGATTCATTCTGGTTTTATTAGTATCAAGAAGAAATTGCCAAATCTCCAAACAGGGCAAACTGGAATCACTTCGGTTAAAAGTGGGATAACTTCTTCATCATAAGTCCAATGATATTGATTCAACTTCAGGGTGATTCTAACTGATTTATGAGTCCAAATCAAGTTTCTTACATCGTGATTCATTCTGGTTTTATTTGTATCAAGAAGAAATTGCCAAATCTCCAAACAGGACAAACTGGAATCACTTCGGTTAAAAGTGGGATAACTTCTTCATCATAACTCCAATGATATTGATTCAACTTCAGGGTGATTCTACACTGATTAATGAGTCCAAATCAAGCTTCTTACATCGTGATTCATTCTGGTTTTATTAGTATCAAGAATAAATTCCCAAATCTCCAAACAGGGCAAACTGGAATCACTTCGGTTAAAAGTGGGATAACTTCTTCATCATAACTCCAATGATATTGAGTCAACTTCAGGGTGATTCTACACTGATTAATGAGTCCAAATCAAGATTCTTACATCGTGATTCATTCTGGTTTTATTAGTATCAAGAATAAATTCCCAAATCTCCAAACAGGGCAAACTGGAATCACTTCGGTTAAAAGTGGGATAACTTCTTCATCATAAGTCCAATGATATTGATTCAACTTCAGGATGATTCTAAACTGATTTATGAGTCCAGTTCAAGTTTCTTACATCGTGATTCATTCTGGTTTTATTTGTATCAAGAAGAAATTGCCAAATCTCCAAACAGGGCAAACTGGAATCACTTCGGTTAAAAGTGGGATAACTTCTTCATCATAAGTCCAATGATATTGATTCAACTTCAGGATGATTCTACACTGATTTATGAGTCCAATCAAGCTTCTTACATCGTGATTCATTCTGGTTTTATTAGTATCAAGAAGAAATTGCCAAATCTCCAAACAGGGCAAACTGGAATCACTTCGGTTAAAAGTGGGATAACTTCTTCATCATAACTCCAATGATATTGATTCAACTTCAGGGTGATTCTACACTGATTAATGAGTCCAAATCAAGCTTCTTACATCGTGATTCATTCTGGTTTTATTAGTATCAAGAATAAATTCCAAATCTCCAAACAGGGCAAACTGGAATCACTTCGGTTAAAAGTGGGATAACTTCTTCATCATAAGTCCAATGATATTGATTCAACTTCAGGATGATTCTAAACTGATTTATGAGTCCAATCAAGTTTCTTACATCGTGATTCATTCTGGTTTTATTGTATCAAGAAGAAATTGCCAAATCTCCAAACAGGGCAAACTGGAATCACTTCGGTTAAAAGTGGGATAACTTCTTCATCATAACTCCAATGATATTGATTCAACTTCAGGGTGATTCTACACTGATTTATGAGTCCAAATCAAGCTTCTTACATCGTGATTCATTCTGGTTTTATTTGTATCAAGAAGAAATTGCCAAATCTCCAAACAGGGCAAACTGGAATCACTTCGGTTAAAAGTGGGATAACTTCTTCATCATAACTCCAATGATATTGATTCAACTTCAGGGTGATTCTACACTGATTAATGAGTCCAAATCAAGCTTCTTACATCGTGATTCATTCTGGTTTTATTAGTATCAAGAATAAATTCCCAAATCTCCAAACAGGGCAAACTGGAATCACTTCGGTTAAAAGTGGGATAACTTCTTCATCATAAGTCCAATGATATTGATTCAACTTCAGGATGATTCTACACTGATTAATGAGTCCAAATCAAGCTTCTTACATCGTGATTCATTCTGGTTTTATTAGTATCACGAATAAATTCCCAAATCTCCAAACAGGGCAAACTGGAATCACATCGGTTAAAAGTGGGATAACTTCTTCATCATAAGTCCAATGATATTGATTCAACTTCAGGGTGATTCTAAAATGATTTATGAGTCCAGATCAAGTTTCTTACATCGTGATTCATTCTGGTTTTATTTGTATCAAGAAGAAATTGTCAAATCTCCAAACAGAGCAAACTTGAATCACTTCGGTTAAAAGTGGGATAACTTCTTCATCATAACTCCTATGTTCTTGAGTCAACTTCAGGGTGATTCTACACTGATTAATTAGTCCAAATAAAGTTTCTTACATCGTGATTCAGTCTGGTTTTCTTTGTATCAAGAAGAAATTGCCAAATCTCCAAACAGGTTAAACTGGAATCACTACGGTTAAAAGTGGGATAACTTCTTCATCATAAGTCTAATGATATTGATTCAACTTCAGGATGATTCTACACTGATTAATGAGTCCAAATCAAGCTTCTTACATCGTGATTCATTCTGGTTTTATTTGTATCAAGAAGAAATTGCCAAATCTCCAAACAGGGCAAACTGGAATCACTTCGGTTAAAAGTGGGATAACTTCTTCATCATAACTCCAATGATATTGATTCAACTTCAGGGTGATTCTAGACTGATTAATGAGTCCAAATCAAGCTTCTTACATCGTGATTCATTCTGGTTTTATTAGTATCAAGAATAAATTCCCAAATCTCCAAACAGGGCAAACTGGAATCACTTCGGTTAAAAGTGGGATAACTTCTTCATCATAACTCCTATGATCTTGAGTCAACTTCAGGGTGATTCGACACTGATTAATGAGTCCAAATCAAGTTTCTTACATCGTGATTCAGTCTGGTTTTATTTGTATCAAGAAGAAATTCCCAAATCTCCAAACAGGGCAAACTGGAATCAATTCGGTTAAAAGTGGGATAACTTCTTCATCATAACTCCTATGATCTTGAGTCAACTTCAGGGTGATTCGACACATATTTATGAGTCCAAATCAAGCTTCTTACATCGTGATTCATTCTGGTTTTATTAGTATCAAGAAGAAATTGCCAAATCTCCAAACATGGCAAACTGGAATCACTTCGGTTAAAAGTGGGATAACTTCTTCATCATAACTCCAATGATATTGATTCAACTTCAGGGTGATTCTACCCTGATTAATGAGTCCAAATCAAGCTTCTTTCATCGTGATTCATTCTGGTTTTATTTGTATCAAGAATAAATTCACAAATCTCCAAACAGGGCAAACTGGAATCAATTCGGTTAAAAGTGGGATAACTTCTTCATCATAACTCCTATGATCTTGAGTCAACTTCAGGGTGATTCGACACTGATTAATGAGTCCAAATCAAGTGTCTTACATCGTGATTCAGTCTGGTTTTATTCCTATCAAGAAGAAATTGCCAAATCTCAAAACAGGGTAAACTGGAATCACTACGGTTAAAAGTGGGATAACTTCTTCATCATAAGTCCAATGATATTGATTCAACTTCAGGATGATTCTAAACTGATTTATGAGTCCAGATCAATTTTCTTTCATCGTGATTCATTCTGGTTTTATTTGTATCAAGAAGAAATTGCCAAATCTCCAAACAGGACAAACTGGAGTCACTTCGGTTAAAAGTGGGATAACTTCTTCATCATAACTCTAATGATATTGATTCAACTTCAGGGTGATTCTAATCTGATTAATGAGTCCAAGTCAAGCTTCTTACATTGTGATTCATTCTGGTTTAATTAGTATCAAGAATAAATTCCCAAATCTCCAAACAGCGTAAACTGGAATCACTTCGGTTAAAAGTGAGATAACTTCTTCATCATAACTCCTATGATCTTGAGTCAACTTCAGGGTGATTCGACACTGATTAATGAGTCCAAATCAAGTTTCTTACATCGTGATTCAGTCTGGTTTTATTTGTATCAAAAAGAAATTGCCAAATCTCCAAACAGGGTAAACTGGAATCACTACGGTTAAAAGTAGGATAACTTCTTCATCATATGTCTAATGATATTGATTCAACCTCAGGATGATTCTACACTGATTTATGAGTCCAAATCGAGCTTCTTACATCGTGATTCATTCTGGTTTTATTTGTATCAAGAAGAAATTGCCAAATCTTCAAACAGGGCAAACTGGAATCACTTCGGTTAAAAGTGGGATAACTTCTTCATCATAAGTCCAATTATATTGATTCAACTTCAGGATGATTCTAAACTGATTTATGAGTCCAGATCAAGTTTCTTTCATCGTGATTCATTCTGGTTTTATTTGTATCAAGAAGAAATTGCCAAATCTCCAAACAGAGCAAACTGGAATCACTTCGGTTAAAAGTGGGATAACTTCTTCATCATTACTCCAATGATATTGATTCAACTTCAGGATGACTCTATACTGATTAATGAGTCCAAATCAAGCTTCTTACATCGTGATTCATTCTGGTTTTTTTTGTATCAAGAAGAAATTGCCAAATCTCCAAACATGGCAAACTGGAATCACTTCGGTTAAAAGTGGGATAACTTCTTCATCATAACTCCAATGATATTGATTCAACTTCAGGGTGATTCTACCCTGATTAATGAGTCCAAATCAAGCTTCTTTCATCGTGATTCATTCTGGTTTTATTTGTATCAAGAATAAATTCACAAATCTCCAAACAGGGCAAACTGGAATCAATTCGGTTAAAAGTGGGATAACTTCTTCATCATAACTCCTATGATCTTGAGTCAACTTCAGGGTGATTCGACACTGATTAATGAGTCCAAATCAAGTGTCTTACATCGTGATTCAGTCTGGTTTTATTCCTATCAAGAAGAATTTGCCAAATCTCAAAACAGGGTAAACTGGAATCACTACGGTTAAAAGTGGGATAACTTCTTCATCATAAGTCCAATGATATTGATTCAACTTCAGGATGATTCTAAACTGATTTATGAGTCCAGATCAAGTTTCTTACATCGTGATTCATTCTGGTTTTATTTGTATCAAGAAGAAATTGCCAAATCTCCAAACAGGACAAACTGGAATCACTTCGGTTAAAAGTGGGATAACTTCTTCATCATAACTCTAATGATATTGATTCAACTTCAGGGTGATCTAAACTGATTAATGAGTCCAAGTCAAGCTTCTTACATTGTGATTCATTCTGGTTTTATTAGTATCAAGAATAAATTCCCAAATCTCCAAACAGCGTAAACTGGAATCACTTCGGTTAAAAGTGGGATAACTTCTTCATCATAACTCCTATGATCTTGAGTCAACTTCAGGGTGATTCGACACTGATTAATGAGTCCAAATCATGTTTCTTACATCGTGATTCAGTCTGGTTTTATTTGTATCAAAAAGAAATTGCCAAATCTCCAAACAGGGTAAACTGGAATCACTACGGTTAAAAGTAGGATAACTTCTTCATCATAAGTCTAATGATATTGATTCAACCTCAGGATGATTCTACACTGATTTATGAGTCCAAATCAAGCTTCTTGCATCGTGATTCATTCTGATTTTATTTGTATCAAGAAGAAATTGCCAAATCTCCAAACAGAGCAAACTGGAATCACTTCGGTTAAAAGTGGGATAACTTCTTCATCTTTACTCCAATGATATTGATTCAACTTCAGGATGATTCTATACTGATTAATGAGTCCAAATCAAGCTTCTTACATCGTGATTCATTATGGTTTTATTAGTATCAAGAATAAATTCCCAAATCTCCAAACAGAGCAAACTGGAATCACTTCGGTTAAAAGTGGGATAACTTCTTCATCATAAGTCCAATGATATTTATTCAATCTCAGGGTGATTGGACACTGATTTATGAGTCCAAATCAAGCTTCTTACATCGTGATTCATTCTGGTTTTATTAGTATCAAGAAGAAATTGCCAAATCTCCAAATAGGGCAAACTGGAATCACTTCGGTTAAAAGTGGGATAACTTCTTCATCATAACTCCAATGATATTGATTCAACTTCAGGGTGATTCTACACTTATTAATGAGTCCAAATCAAGCTTCTTACATTGGGGTTCATTCTGGTTTTATTAGTATCAAGAATAAATTCCTAAATCTCCAAACATAGAAAACTGGAATCACTTCGGTTAAAAGTGGGATAACTTCTTCATCATAAGTCCAATGATATTGATTCAACTTCAGGATGATTCTAATCTGATTTATGAGTCCAGATCAAGTTTCTTTCATCTTGATTCATTCTGGTTTTATTTGTATCAAGAAGAAATTGCCAAATCTCCAAACAGGGTAAACTGGAGTCACTACGGTTAAAAGTAGGATAACTTCTTCATCATAAGTCTAATGATATTGATTCAACCTCATGATGATTCTACACTGACTTATGAGTCCAAATCAAGCTTCTTACAACGTGATTAATTCTGGATTTATTTGTATCAAGAAGAAATTGCCAAATCTTCAAACAGGGCAAACTGGAATCACTTCGGTTAAAAGTGGGATAACTTCTTCATCATAAGTCCATTGATATTGATTCAACTTCAGGATGATTCTAAACTGATTTATGAGTCCAGATCAAGTTTCTTTCATCGTGATTCATTCTGGTTTTATTTGTATCAAGAAGAAATTGCCAAATCTCCAAACAGGGCAAACTGGAATCACTTCGGTTAAAAGTGGGATAACTTCTTCATCATAACTCCAATGATATTGATTCAACTTCAGGGTGATTCTACACTGATTAATGAGTCCAAATCTGATGTGATCCTGGAAAGCACCAAAGAATGGAAGCATGAACCTGAACCTGAAGAGCTTGAGGATGCAACATTTAAGAGTGCATTTGATGTGATCATGGACCGGATCACTAAGGAGAACAAGGAGAGTCTAGATGAGCCACATGAAGCCACATTGCACCAACAACTTGGTGATGATGCTCTAGCCATTCCTGAAGGTCCCATGACTCGTTCCAGAGTCAAGAAGCTCAAAGAGAAGGTTGTTGGATTACTCACTTCACATCCACAACAACAAAGTCTTGGACAAGGTCTGATCCGAGATGTCTTGATCACCATTCAAGCCATCTCTACATCAAGCTGAGTTAGTGTCTAGGCAAGACATGGGGTGTGTGCTCTTTTCCTTGCTTTTGGTTTTGTCCCACGAGGTTTTCCAGGAGGGAGGTTTTTAACGAGGCCACAACTTGTCTACACATCACCTAAGTGCTATTCTCGGTCCAAGACTACATGAAGTTCCATTTTTATTTCATTCTAAACTTATGTTAAACTTAGACTATAGTTTTCTTTCTTTCCTTTTTTGGTTTATGGTCGAAACCCTAGAGAGTATGTTCTCTGGTTTCCTATTTAAAGGGTTCTCTACACCCTCTTGTAATCATCCAGTCTTTTAATAAACAAGTTACCTTCATTCTTGTCGGCTCTCTCTCTCTAGAAGGTGTCGAGTTCTGGTGTGTAATATCCAGAGACCTAAGGGTGTCTAATTTGGTGTGTCATATCCAAGTTATTCATCTAGGAGTATCAAGAGATCATCCATCCCTCTTGTGTCACCATTCAATCCACACGCCTTGAAGGACTTGAGTCTCTGATTCGTTCTTGCAAGGATCTATCCATTCCCATCAACCAAAGAGCATCCTAGGGACGCATCAAGTGGTATCAGAGCAACTTTGGTTGGGAAGTACTCGTTCTCTCTTTGTTTTTTTGTTTCTGGTTGATTTCTTGTTTACTTTTGTTAACCGCATCCGTGTAGCATCTTTTGTTTCTTGTTTGTTTTCTTGTTTCAATCCGTGTGCAATCTATATCATCCTGAAAAAAGCATTAGAACTCATCTAACTAGGGCTGCTCGTGATTGCATAAGAGTTTAGACAAGAATCATAGAACTTTCCTTATTTGAAATTTTCGAAAACCCTAGAGTGAGAAAAACCCTAGCCGCATGCATTCTTGTTGTCGATTGCTTTGTGCCTTGCTTTAACTTGTTTAACATCTTGAATAAGCATTAGAACTCTTTGTTTAGGGGCTGCTCGTGACTGCATAAGTGTTTAGACAAGAAATTTTAGACTTTCCTTTTTTGGTTTCATGCGAAAACCCTAGAGAGATAAAAACCCTAGCCGCATGTACCTTGTTGTCGATCACTTTGAGCATTAGTTTAGCTTGTCTATCATCTTGAACACGAGCATATTGAGGCTATTAGGGTGCTAGAAACCCTTAGGAGTGATTAGGAAAAAGCTTAGAAGTGTTTCCTTTTTGCTTGAATCTTTTTCCTTTTTGCTTACCGATTTCCTTTTCACTTTTGTCTTGCATTGTAAGCTTGTTTGCTTTTCCTTTTTGCTTGTTTTCTTTTTCCTTTTTGCTTGTCTTGTTCCCTAGAAACCTTTTACTGGTTGTCGTGTTTGTCTTTGAGCAGGAAGCATGGTCTCCAAGTCTGAAGAAGAAGCTTAACTCGTCAACTTCTCATGGAGGCTATGTCGGCTCAACTCAATCAAAACATGGTGGCAACCATGACCGAGCTGATGAGGACCAACCTCAATGACCTCAGGAGAGAGCTTAGAGAAGACATTAGGAGAGCCACTAGTCACTTACCAAACCGAGAGACTAGGAGAGAAAGAGAGAGGAGAGAGGAGAGGCCTCATGCAACTCGCCAAGAACATGTTGGTTATAAGGAGACTGACAATGAGTTTGAGCACCTCAGTTCATCCTCAAGAAGACATAGGCGTGTCCACAAGAGAAGGATGAACCAGGGAGATGAGCTTGCTGGTTTGAAGATCAAGATACCCCCATTCCATGGCAAAGCTGAGTGGGAGAAGAAGATTGAAAGCCTTGATGGAAAGGAACCAGTCTCTAAGCCATCTAAAGAAGATAAACAATTCTGTTTATTCAGTGAAGAGGTTAAGGAGGCATTGTTACAAGTAATGATGGATGTGGAGAAGCAAATCAAACGGACCAACACAACACGCCCATCCATTGACACACAGCATCAAGAACCAGCACCAGTTGCGCCTATCCAAGAAGATCAAGACAAAGTAACCTCCCATATCTTTCATAAAGAAGAACAGCCTGTTCAGAACGTCATGGTCCCTTTAACACAACACATGGTAGCAGAGAAGACACCCATGGAACCTCAGAGAGCTCGTAGAATGAATCAACTAATTGTCTTTGATCCATGTGATTTCCAAAGGACCTTCTTAGGTACTTTTCTGTTCACTCCTTTTGTTTGGTACAAGAAAGGAGAAGTGGAACTATCAAGACACGACTTGGACATGAGACATGTTGTATTTGAGCCTGGAGGAGAGGTCTTGAATCAGAAGAACAAGATCAAACAGGTTAAGAAGAGTTCAGCTGCACCAACATTGGATTTTGTAGATTTCTCATCCTTTGAAGATAAGGGGTTGCACGTCTCAGCTCAGCAAGAGTTTCACTATGAAACCAACTGGAGAATGAAGCCAAATCAGTCACGGATCCAACAAACCAGACAACACAGAGAATGGCCTTCTGATCATCAAGATATTGCTAGTTTTGCAAAACATGCCGGTTTGGATCTTTCCCAAGAGGAACTTATGTCTGATTGTGCTGGAAGGTTACAGACCTACTCGTGGAGACCTGGAGAATATTTCCACAAGATTATCACCCTTGGAGAGTGCTCTGTTCGTGCTAGAACAAGTTGGGGTCATAAGGAGTTTGAAGTTGATCAAAAGGACTTGCATCTTGACCATATCAAGATATGGAAGCCACCAGATATGCAGCAACTTCAGTACCAATGCAAAGATTATCAAAATGTAATTGGAGATGAAGAATTCACTAGAGTCAATGGTGAAGTGATTACTGGAGCAGGAGAAGAACTCATGTTTCCTTCTCAAATCAAAGAGAAACCACCAGAGGAACTTAGTCTACAACAATCTCCAAAGAAACCAACCCGGGGTAACTATCTAAACTCAAAGAAAAACATGAAACCTGATTTGCTTGCTGTGAGTACAGGTCAAACTGT
Source organism: Moricandia moricandioides (assembly GCA_905132885.1). Lineage (NCBI taxonomy): Eukaryota > Viridiplantae > Streptophyta > Magnoliopsida > Brassicales > Brassicaceae > Moricandia > Moricandia moricandioides. The sequence continues at coordinate 10,021 of CAJHQQ010004726.1, read as the reverse complement.
TTTGAGATCTACCATTTGGGAAAAGAGAAGCTATGATAATGATCAGAGTATCAAGAATGGGTTGTTGGCTAAGTTGATGATGCAACCATCAAACCTTGGAAACTGTCTAGCCGCCAGCCTTGACATAGGGACAGTCCGAGGGTCATATCTCAACAACCACAAGGAGTTAACCATCAAACTCGACTGCCATGGAAACTTAACTCATCAGGGGCTCACGTCGAATTGGAATCAAGTCAAAACCTTCTCAGATGAAAGAGTTATGGGTTCTACAAATCGGGTGATCCTGTATTGGCTATCTTTGAATTTTCTGAGTTTAAAACATCTCAATCCTATATATGGCGACCAGGTGAGCATGCTAAGGTAAGTGATCATGTTTTCAAGAGTTCTTTTATCCATTACACAGATATGATGCACTTGTTTTTGTCAAAAGAGCCATGTGCAGATTATGATGAAGCTTGGAAGCATACAAGAAGAAAGAACAAGCATGTGGAAGACAAGCGGTTCAAGCCACCTGATTTGGATCAGGATAAGCACCAGGACGTCACTAGCTTCATCCTCATCAAAGAAGCACCACCAGAAGCAGCACACAAGCCAAAACCGAGCAAAAACCAATTTGGGATAAGATTATTACTCTTTGATAAACTTTCATGTGCTAACTTGCTTTGTTTCAACATGTCAGGTTTAAGTAATGAATCAGGAACTAAATGGATTAGTGCCTTCTACATATCCAAACCAGTCAGCAACAATGCCTATCAAAGAGGCTTGCAAGGTAAGTGTAATCTGATTTTAAACTTCAATGTTACTGACTTGGTCCCCTCTATTGTAGGTAAAACAGATTTGAGGACAAATCTTTTTGAAGAGGGAGGGGATGATGTGATCCTGGAAAGCACCAAAGAATGGAAGCATGAACCTGAACCTGAAGAGCTTGAGGATGCAACATTTAAGAGTGCATTTGATGTGATCATGGACCGGATCACTAAGGAGAACAAGGAGAGTCTAGATGAGCCACATGAAGCCACATTGCACCAACAACTTGGTGATGATGCTCTAGCCATTCCTGAAGGTCCCATGACTCGTTCCAGAGTCAAGAAGCTCAAAGAGAAGGTTGTTGGATTACTCACTTCACATCCACAACAACAAAGTCTTGGACAAGGTCTGATCCGAGATGTCTTGATCACCATTCAAGCCATCTCTACATCAAGCTGAGTTAGTGTCTAGGCAAGACATGGGGTGTGTGCTCTTTTCCTTGCTTTTGGTTTTGTCCCACGAGGTTTTCCAGGAGGGAGGTTTTTAACGAGGCCACAACTTGTCTACACATCACCTAAGTGCTATTCTCGGTCCAAGACTACATGAAGTTCCATTTTTATTTCATTCTAAACTTATGTTAAACTTAGACTATAGTTTTCTTTCTTTCCTTTTTTGGTTTATGGTCGAAACCCTAGAGAGTATGTTCTCTGGTTTCCTATTTAAAGGGTTCTCTACACCCTCTTGTAATCATCCAGTCTTTTAATAAACAAGTTACCTTCATTCTTGTCGGCTCTCTCTCTCTAGAAGGTGTCGAGTTCTGGTGTGTAATATCCAGAGACCTAAGGGTGTCTAATTTGGTGTGTCATATCCAAGTTATTCATCTAGGAGTATCAAGAGATCATCCATCCCTCTTGTGTCACCATTCAATCCACACGCCTTGAAGGACTTGAGTCTCTGATTCGTTCTTGCAAGGATCTATCCATTCCCATCAACCAAAGAGCATCCTAGGGACGCATCAAAATCAAGCTTCTTACATCGTGATTCATTCTGGTTTTATTAGTATGAAGAATAAATTCCCAAATCTCCAAACAGAGCAAACTGGAATCACTTCGGTTAAAAGTGGGATAACTTCTTCATCATAACTCCAATGATATTGATTCAACTTCAGGGTGATTCTACACTGATTAATGAGTCCAAATCAAGCTTCTTACATCGTGATTCATTCTGGTTTTGTTTGTATCAAGAATAAATTCCCAAATCTCCAAACAGGGCAAACTGGAATCACTTCGGTTAAAAGTGAGATAACTTCTTCATCATAACTCCTATGATCTTGAGTCAACTTCAGGGTGATTCGACACTGATTTATGAGTCCAAATCAAGCTTCTTACATCGTGATTCATTCTGGTTTTATTAGTATCAAGAAGAAATTGCCAAATCTCCAAACATGGCAAACTGGAATCACTTCGGTTAAAAGTGGGATAACTTCTTCATCATAACTCCAATGATATTGATTCAACTTCAGGGTGATTCTACACTGATTAATGAGTCCAAATCAAGCTTCTTACATCGGGATTCATTCTGGTTTTATTTGTAACAAGAATAAATTCCCAAATCTCCAAACAGGGCAAAATTGGAATCACTTCGGTTAAAAGTGGGATAACTTCTTCATCATAAGTCCAATGATATTGATTCAACTTCAGGATGATTCTAAACTGATTTATGAGTCCAGATCAAGTTTCTTTCATCGTGATTCATTCTGGTTTTATTTGTATCAAGAAGAAATTGCCAAATCTCCAAACAGGGTAAACTGGAGTCACTACGGTTAAAAGTAGGATAACTTCTTCATCATAAGTCTAATGATATTGATTCAACCTCAGGATGATTCTAAACTGACTTATGAGTCCAAATCAAGCTTCTTACAACGTGATTCATTCTGGATTTATTTGTATCAAGAAGAAATTGCCAAATCTTCAAACAGGGCAAACTGGAATCACTTCGGTTAAAAGTGGGATAACTTCTTCATCATAAGTCCATTGATATTGATTCAACTTCAGGATGATTCTAAACTGATTTATGAGTCCAGATCAAGTTTCTTTCATCGTGATTCATTCTGGTTTTATTTGTATCAAGAAGAAATTGCCAAATCTCCAAACAGGGCAAACTGGAATCACTTCGGTTAAAAGTGGGATAACTTCTTCATAATAACTCCAATGATATTGATTCAACTTCAGGGTGATTCTACACTGATTAATGAGTCCAAATCAAGCTTCTTACATCGTGATTCATTCTGGTTTTATTAGTATCAAGAATAAATTGCCAAATCTCCAAACAGGGCAAACTGGAATCACTTCGGTTAAAAGTGGGATAACTTCTTCATCATAACTCCAATGATATTGATTCAACTTCAGGGTGATTCTACACTGATTAATGAGTCCAAATCAAGTTTCTTACATCGTGATTCATTCTGGTTTTATTTGTATCAAGAAGAAATTGCCAAATCTCCAAACAGGGTAAACTGGAATCACTACGGTTAAAAGTGGGATAACTTCTTCATCATAAGTCCAATGATATTGATTCAACTTCAGGATGATTCTACACTGATTTATGAGTCCAAATCAAGCTTCTTACATCGTGATTCATTCTGGTTTTATTTGTATCAAGAAGAAATTCCCAAATCTCCAAACAGGACAAACTGGAATCACTTCGGTTAAAAGTGGGATAACTTCTTCATCATAACTCCAATGATATTGATTCAACTTCAGGGTGATTCTACACTGATTAATGAGTCCAAATCAAGCTTCTTACATCGTGATTCATTCTGGTTTTATTAGTATCAAGAATAAATTCCCAAATCTCCAAACAGGGCAAACTGGAATCACTTCGGTTAAAAGTGGGATAACTTCTTCATCATAACTCCAATGATATTGATTCAACTTCAGGGTGATTCTACACTGATTTATGAGTCCAAATCAAGCTTCTTACATCGTGATTCATTCTGGTTTTATTAGTATCAAGAAGAAATTGCCAAATCTCCAAACAGGACAAACTGGAATCACTTCGGTTAAAAGTGGGATAACTTCTTCATCATAACTCCAATGATATTGATTCAACTTCAGGGTGATTCTACACTGATTAATGAGTCCAAATCAAGATTCTTACATCGTGATTCATTCTGGTTTTATTAGTATCAAGAATAAATTCCCAAATCTCCAAACAGGGCAAACTGGAATCACTTCGGTTAAAAGTGGGATAACTTCTTCATCATAACTCCTATGATCTTGAGTCAACTTCAGGGTGATTCGACACTGATTTATGAGTCCAAATCAAGCTTCTTACATCGTGATTCATTCTGGTTTTATTTGTATCAAGAAGAAATTGCCAAATCTCCAAACAGGGCAAACTGGAATCACTTCGGTTAAAAGTGGGATAACTTCTTCATCATAAGTCCAATGATATTGATTCAACTTCAGGATGATTCTACACTGATTAATGAGTCCAAATCAATCTTCTTACATCGTGATTCATTCTGGTTTTATTTGTATCAAGAAGAAATTGTCAAATCTCCAAACAGGGCAAACTGGAATCACTTCGGTTAAAAGTGGGATAACTTCTTCATCATAACTCTAATGATATTGATTCAACTTCAGGGTGATTCTACACTGATTAATGAGTCCAAATCAAGATTCTTACATCGTGATTCATTCTGGTTTTATTAGTATCAAGAATAAATTCCCAAATCTCCAAACAGGGCAAACTGGAATCACTTCGGTTAAAAGTGGGATAACTTCTTCATCATAACTCCTATGATCTTGATTCAACTTCAGGGTGATTCGACACTGATTAATGAGTCCAAATCAAGCTTCTTACATCGTGATTCATTCTGGTTTTATTAGTATCAAGAAGAAATTGCCAAATCTCCAAACAGGGCAAACTGGAATCACTTCGGTTAAAAGTGGGATAACTTCTTCATCATAAGTCCAATGATATTGATTCAACTTCAGGGATGATTCTACACTGATTAATGAGTCCAAATCAAGCTTCTTACATCGTGATTCATTCTGGTTTTATTTGTATCAAGAAGAAATTGCCAAATCTCCAAACAGGGCAAACTGGAATCACTTCGGTTAAAAGTGGGATAACTTCTTCATCATAACTCCAATGATATTGATTCAACTTCAGGGTGATTCTACACTGATTAATGAGTCCAAATCAAGCTTCTTACATCGTGATTCATTCTGGTTTTATTTGTATCAAGAAGAAATTGCCAAATCTCCAAACAGGGCAAACTGGAATCACTTCGGTTAAAAGTGGGATAACTTCTTCATCATAACTCCAATGATATTGATTCAACTTCAGGGTGATTCTACACTGATTAATGTGTCCAAATCAAGCTTCTTACATCGTGATTCATTCTGGTTTTCATTAGTATCAAGAATAAATTCCCAAATCTCCAAACAGGGCAAACTGGAATCACTTCGGTTAAAAGTGGGATAACTTCTTCATCATAACTCCAATGATATTGATTCAACTTCAGGGTGATTCTACACTGATTAATGAGTCCAAATCAAGCTTCTTACATCGTGATTCATTCTGGTTTTATTAGTATCAAGAATAAATTCCCAAATCTTCAAACAGGACAAACTGGAATCACTTCGGTTAAAAGTGGGATAACTTCTTCATCATAACTCCTATGATCTTGAGTCAACTTCAGGGTGATTCGACACTGATTTATGAGTCCAAATCAAGCTTCTTACATCGTGATTCATTCTGGTTTTTATTAGTATCAAGAAGAAATTGCCAAATCTCCAAACAGGGCAAACTGGAATCACTTCGGTTAAAAGTGGGATAACTTCTTCATCATAACTCCAATGATATTGATTCAACTTCAGGGTGATTCTACACTGATTAATGAGTCCAAATCAAGCTTCTTACATCGTGATTCATTCTGGTTTTATTAGTATCAAGAATAAATTCCCAAATCTCCAAACAGGGCAAACTGGAATCACTTCGGTTAAAAGTGGGATAACTTCTTCATCATAACTCCTATGATCTTGAGTCAACTTCAGGATGATTCGACACTGATTTATGAGTCCAAATCAAGCTTCTTACATCGTGATTCATTCTGGTTTTATTAGTATCAAGAAGAAATTGCCAAATCTCCAAACATGGCAAACTGGAATCACTTCGGTTAAAAGTGGGATAACTTCTTCATCATAACTCCAATGATATTGATTCAACTTCAGGGTGATTCTACACTGATTAATGAGTCCAAATCAAGCTTCTCACATCGTGAGTCATTCTGGTTTTATTAGTATCAAGAATAAATTCCCAAATCTCCAAACAGGGCAAACTGGAATCACTTCGGTTAGAATAAATTCCCAAATCTCCAAACAGGACAAACTGGAATCACTTCGGTTAAAACTGGGATAACTTCTTCATCATAACTCCTATGATCTTGAGTCAACTTCAGGATGATTCGACACTGATTTATGTGTCCAAATCAAGCTTCTTACATCGTGATTCATTCTGTTTTTATTAGTATCAAGAAGAAATTGCCAAATCTCCAAACAGGGCAAACTGGAATCACTTCGGTTAAAAGTGGGATAACTTCTTCATCATAAGTCCAATGATATTGATTCAACTTCAGGGTGATTCTAAACTGATTTATGAGTCCAGTTCAAGTTTCTTACATCGTGATTCATTCTGGTTTTATTTGTATCAAGAAGAAATTGCCAAATCTCCAAACAGGGCAAACTGGAATCACTTCGGTTAAAAGTGGGATAACTTCTTCATCATAACTCCTATGATATTGATTCAACTTCAGGATGATTCTAAACTGATTTATGAGTCCAAATCAAGTTTCTTACATCGTGATTCATTCTGGTTTTATTTGTATCAAGAAGAAATTGCCAAATCTCCAAACAGGGCAAACTGGAATCACTTCGGTTAAAAGTGGGATAACTTCTTCATCATAACTCCAATGATATTGATTCAACTTCAGGGTGATTCTACACTGATTAATGAGTCCAAATCAAGCTTCTTACATCGTGATTCATTCTGGTTTTATTAGTATCAAGAATAAATTCCCAAATCTCCAAACAGGGCAAACTGGAATCACTTCGGTTAAAAGTGGGATAACTTCTTCATCATAAGTCCAATGATATTGATTCAACTTCAGGATGATTCTACACTGATTAATGAGTCCAAATCAAGCTTCTTACATCGTGATTCATTCTGGTTTTATTAGTATCAAGAATAAATTCCCAAATCTCCAAACAGGGCAAACTGGAATCACTTCGGTTAAAAGTGGGATAACTTCTTCATCATAAGTCCAATGATATTGATTCAACTTCAGGATGATTCTAACTGATTTATGAGTCCAAATCAAGTTTCTTACATCGTGATTCATTCTGGTTTTATTAGTATCAAGAAGAAATTGCCAAATCTCCAAACAGAGCAAACTGGAATCACTTCGGTTAAAAGTGGGATAACTTCTTCATCATAACTCCAATGATATTGATTCAACTTCAGGGTGATTCTACACTGATTTATGAGTCCAAATCAAGTTTCTTACATCGTGATTCATTCTGGTTTTATTTGTATCAAGAAGAAATTGCCAAATCTCCAAACAGGGTAAACTGGAATCACTTCGGTTAAAAGTGGGATAACTTCTTCATCATAAGTCCTAATGATATTGATTCAACTTCAGGTGATTCTACACTGATTTATGAGTCCAAATCAAGCTTCTTACATCGTGATTCATTCTGGTTTTATTTGTATCAAGAAGAAATTGCCAAATCTCCAAACAGGGCAAACTGGAATCACTTCGGTTAAAAGTGGGATAACTTCTTCATCATAACTCCAATGATATTGATTCAACTTCAGGGTGATTCTACACTGATTAATGAGTCCAAATCAAGCTTCTTACATCGTGATTCATTCTGGTTTTATTAGTATCAAGAATAAATTCCCAAATCTCCAAACAGGGCAAACTGGAATCACTTCGGTTAAAAGTGGGATAACTTTTTCATCATAAGTCCAATGATATTGATTCATCTTCAGGATGATTCTAAACTTATTTATGAGTCCAGATCAAGTTTCTTTAATCGTGATTCATTCTGGTTTTATTTGTATCAAGAAGAAATTGCAAATCTCCAAACAGGACAAACTGGAATCACTTCGGTTAAAAGTGGGATAACTTCTTCATCATAACTCTAATGATATTGATTCAACTTCAGGGTGATTCTAAACTGATTAATGAGTCCAAATCAAGCTTCTTACATTGTGATTCATTCTGGTTTTATTAGTATCAAAAATAAATTCCCAAATCTCCAAACAGGGCAAACTGGAATCACTTCGGTTAAAAGTGGGATAACTTCTTCATCATAACTCCTATGATCTTGAGTCAACTTCAGGGTGATTCGACACTGATTAATGAGTCCAAATAAAGTTTCTTACATGTTGATTCAGTCTGGTTTTATTTGTATCAAGAAGAAATTACCAAATCTCCAAACAGGGTAAACTGGAATCACTACGGTTAAAAGTGGGATAACTTCTTCATCATAAGTCTAATGATATTGATTCAACTTCAGGATGATTCTACACTGATTAATGAGTCCAGATCAAGTTTCTTACATCGTGAGTCAGTCTGGTTTTATTTGTATCAAGAAGAAATTGCCAAATCTCCAAACAGGGTAAACTAGAATCACTACGGTTAAAAGTGGGATAACTTCTTCATCATAAGTCTAATGATATTGATTCAACTTGAGGATGATTCTACACTGATTTATGAGTCCAAATCAATCTTCCTACATCGTGATTCATTCTGGTTTTATTTGTATCAATAAGAAATTCTCAAATCTCCAAACAGGCAAACTGGAATCACTTCGGTTAAAAAGTGGGATAACTTCTTCATCATAACTCCAATGATATTGATTCAATTTCAGGGTGATTCTACACTGATAAATGAGTCCAAATCAAGCTTCTTACATCGTGATTCATTCTGGTTTTATTAGTATCAAGAATAAATTCCCAAATCTCCAAACAGGGCAAACTGGAATCACTTCGGTTAAAAGTGGGATAACTTCTTTCATCATAAGTCCAATGATATTGATTCAACTTCAGGAGGATTCTAAACTTGATTTATGAGTCCAGAATCAAGTTTCTTACATCGTGATTCATTCTGGTTTTTATTTGTATCAAGAAGAAATTGCCAAATCTCCAAACAGGGCAAACTGGAATCACTTCGGTTAAAAGTGGGATAACTTCTTCATCATAACTCTAATGATATTGATTCAACTTCAGGGTGATTCTAAACTGATTAATGAGTCCAAATCAAGATTCTTACATTGTGATTCATTCTGGTTTTATTAGTATCAAAAATAAATTCCCAAATCTCCAAACAGGGCAAACTGGAATCACTTCGGTTAAAAGTGGGATAACTTCTTCATCATAACTCCTATGATCTTGAGTCAACTTCAGGGTGATTCGACACTGATTAATGAGTCCAAATAAAGTTTCTTACATGTTGATTCAGTCTGGTTTTATTTGTATCCAGAAGAAATTGCCAAATCTCCAAACAGGGTAAACTAGAATCACTACGGTTAAAAGTGGGATAACTTCTTCATCATAAGTCTAATGATATTGATTCAACTTCAGGATGATTCTACACTGATTAATGAGTCCAAATCAAGCTTCTTACATCGTGATTCATTCTGGTTTTATTTGTATCAAGAAGAAATTGTCAAATCTCCAAACAGGGCAAACTGGAATCACTTCGGTTAAAAGTGGGATAACTTCTTCATCATAACTCCAATGATATTGATTCAACTTCAGGGTGATTCTAACACTGATTAATGTTCCAAATCAAGCTTCTTACATCGTGATTCATTCTGGTTTCATTAGTATCAAGAATAAATTGCCAAATCTCCAAACAGGGCAAACTGGAATCACTTCGGTTAAAAGTGGGATAACTTCTTCATCATAACTCCAATGATATTGATTCAACTTCAGGGTGATTCTACACTGATTAATGAGTCCAAATCAAGCTTCTTACATCGTTGATTCATTCTGGTTTTATTAGTATCAAGAATAAATTCCCAATCTCCAAACAGGGCAAACTGGAATCACTTCGGTTAAAAGTGGGATAACTTCTTCATCATAACTCCTATGATCTTGAGTCAACTTCAGGGTGATTCGACAACTGATTTATGAGTCCAAATCAAGCTTCTTACATCGTGATTCATTCTGGTTTTTATTAGTATCAAGAAGAAAT
>CAJHQQ010004725.1:0-24417 GCA_905132885.1 Moricandia moricandioides | reverse complement strand
CACATCAAGAACTCTCAACTCTAAACACTCAGCTATATTACTTGTGTTTAAAGAAACTTTATTGAACTTAACTGACCCTACACCGGTGTATCCGAGTGAAATGGTTTCTCTTTTGCAGGAGTTCCAAGATGTGTTTCCAGAGGACAATCCCATTGGTTTACCACCATTGAGAGGGATTGAGCACCAGATAGACTTTGTGCCAGGATCAACACTTCCAAACCGTCCAGCATATAGAAGCAATCCGGTTGAGACCAAGGAGTTGCAAAGACAAGTGGAAGAACTCATGGAGAAGGGCTATATCCGAGAGAGTTTGAGCCCATGTGTTGTGCCAGTGCTCCTAGTACCTAAGAAGGATGGTACATGGCGTATGTGTGTTGATTGTAGATCAATCAACAACATCACAGTGAAGTATCGCCACCCTATCCCTAGACTTGATGATATGCTTGATGAATTACATGGTTCTTGCATCTTTTCTAAGATAGATTTAAAAAGTGGTTATCATCAGATTAGGATGAAAGAAGGAGATGAATGGAAAACTGCATTTAAAACTAAACATGGATTGTATGAGTGGTTAGTTATGCCATTTGGATTAACCAATGCACCTAGTACATTCATGAGGTTAATGAATCATGTTCTTAGATCATTCATAGGCATATCGGTTGTAGTATACTTTGATGACATCTTAGTGTATAGCAAGAACCTAGAAGAGCATTTAGATCATCTTAAGGCTGTCTTGAGTGTTCTAAGGAATGAGAAGCTTTATGCCAACCTAAAGAAGTGCACCTTTTGCACGGATAACTTGGTTTTCCTAGGCTTTGTTGTGAGTGCAGATGGAGTTAAGGTTGATGAAGAGAAGATCAAGGCAATCAAGGAATGGCCGAGTCCAACCTCAGTAGGAGAAGTGAGGAGCTTCCATGGACTTGCCGGCTTCTATAGGAGATTTGTCAAGGACTTTAGCACCATTGCAGCTCCCTTAACTGAAGTTATAAAGAAGGATGTTGGTTTCAAGTGGGGAGAAGCACAAGAGAAGGCTTTCCAGAGCCTAAAAGAGAAGCTTACTCAATCACCTCTTCTTATGCTTCCTGACTTTTCTAAAACTTTTGAAATAGAATGTGATGCATCAGGAATTGGTATTGGTGCCGTGTTGATGCAGGATAGGAAACCCATTGCATACTTCAGTGAGAAGCTTGGAGGAGCCACACTCAACTATGCAACTTATGACAAAGAGCTCTATGCCTTGGAGAGGGCATTACAAACGTGGCAACATTACTTGTGGCCCAAAGAGTTTGTCATCCACACTGATCATGAGTCCCTCAAGTATCTAAAAGGGCAGAGTAAGCTTAGCAAGAGACACGCAAGGTGGGTTGATGATGTGATCTTGGGCTCATATATGAAGTTATGGCCATGAAAGACATTCAGAAATTAGCCCATGATGTTATCTAACATGTCTAGGCCATTTTTATCAAGTTCCAAGCCCAAGAAGATCCAAAATCAAGTGGTTTCCTTGCTGTCTAAAAAGAGTGACGAAAATTGGAGAATAAATTGCATGGAAAGCTTCTCTCTCCTCCATGCATTGTTTTGTGATTTCCTAGACTATTAAATAACTAGCTTTGTGAGCAAGTTTAGTTTCCTATAAATAAGTTGTAATCTCCATTGAAATAAAATAAGTTGTGAGTTATATTTTTGGAATCTTGAGAGTGTTTCTCAGTTTTGTTCCTTCGGGAACTTTTCGATCTGTCTTGGTGCGTCATATCCAAGGGATCAAACCGATCCGTCCTGGTGCGTCATATCCAGGGGGTCAACCTCATTGTCGTCTAGGTGCGTCATATCCTAGGGCATTGAGTTGGAATATCAGAGGCCTTCCGCATCCTCTGTGCGACCTAACGATCCACGGTAAATCAAGAGCTTCCGCATCTCTTGTGTCATACCATTCGATCCACCGCCTTGTTTCTTTGGAGTTTCACGTTCCATTGGAGTCAAGGATTATCCCTTACCAATTTCAGAGTGATCCTTTAATTTAGGGCGTATCATTTGGTATCAGAGCCACTCTGAAAGCGGTATTCACTTCTTTTATCCATCATTCTCATCTATCCATCTTCTACAAAAAAAAAAAAAGGGAGTTTTAATTTTATTGTTCTTAAAATCTGCTGGATCTTTTGGGAAGTGTGTGTTCAAGTTTTTCTTTCTTTGGAAAGCAAGATTTGAGGACAAATCTTTTTGAAGAGGAGGAGTATGATGTGATCTTGGGCTCATATATGAAGTTATGGCCATGAAAGACATTCAGAAATTAGCCCATGATGTTATCTAACATGTCTAGCCCATTTTTATCAAGTTCCAAGCCCAAGAAGATCCAAAATCAAGTGGTTTCCTTGCTGTCTAAAAAGAGTGACGAAAATTGGAGAATAAATTGCATGGAAAGCTTCTCTCTCCTCCATGCATTGTTTTGTGATTTCCTAGACTATTAAATAACTAGCTTTGTGAGCAAGTTTAGTTTCCTATAAATAAGTTGTAATCTCCATTGAAATAAAATAAGTTGTGAGTTATATTTTTGGAATCTTGAGAGTGTTTCTCAGTTTTGTTCCTTCGGGAACTTTTCGATCTGTCTTGGTGCGTCATATCCAAGGGATCAAACCGATCCGTCCTGGTGCGTCATATCCAGGGGGTCAACCTCATTGTCGTCTAGGTGCGTCATATCCTAGGGCATTGAGTTGGAATATCAGAGGCCTTCCGCATCCTCTGTGCGACCTAACGATCCACGGTAAATCAAGAGCTTCCGCATCTCTTGTGTCATACCATTCGATCCACCGCCTTGTTTCTTTGGAGTTTCACGTTCCATTGGAGTCAAGGATTATCCCTTACCAATTTCAGAGTGATCCTTTAATTTAGGGCGTATCAGTTGAATTCATTGAGACCTTCCCATACGTGATCAAGTATAAACAAGGTAAGGAGAACGTAGTTGCTGATGCACTATCTCGGAGGTATGTTCTCTTGACCACTCTAGATGCTAAGTTACTTGGATTTGAGCAGATTAAAGAAATGTATGATACTGATCATGATTTCAAGGAAGCTTATGCTTCATGTGCAAAGTTTGCCTCAGGGCATTACTTTAGAAAGGAAGGCTACTTATTCTTTGACAATAGATTGTGTGTGCCTAATTTCTCTTTGAGAGACCTTTTTGTCAGGGAATCCCATGGGGGCAGTCTAATGGGACACTTTGGGATTGCCAAGACCTTAAAAGTTTTACAGGATCACTTCTATTGGCCGCATATGAAGAGAGATGTGGAGAGGATATGTGGAAGGTGTGCTACTTGCAAGCATGCCAAGTCCCAAGTTCAAAACCAGGGTTTGTATACTCCTTTACCTATTCCACACCATCCCTGGAATGACATTTCTATGGATTTCATTGTTGGTTTGCCTAGAACTAGGACTGGAAAGGATTTTATCTTTGTTGTTGTTGATAGGTTCTCTAAGATGGCACATTTCATAGCCTGCCATAAGACTGATGATGCATTACATGTAGCTAACTTGTTCTTTAAGGAGGTTGTACGTTTGCATGGCATGCCTAGAACCATAGTTTCTGATAGGGACACTAAGTTTCTTAGTTACTTTTGGAAGACACTTTGGTCTAAGTTAGGCACTAAGCTGTTGTTCTCTACTACATGTCATCCACAAACTGATGGGCAAACTGAGGTAGTTAATAGGACATTAGGAACACTCCTGCGTGCATTCATTAGAAAGAACTTAAGAACATGGGAAGAATACTTACCACATTGTGAATTTGCATACAATCATGCTATGCATTCTGCTTCTAAGTATTCACCATTTGAAATTGTTTATGGGTTCAACCCCACCTCTCCTTTGGATCTAATGCCTTTACCTGAGTGTGAAAGGACAAGTCTAGATGGCAAGAAGAAAGCCGAGTTGGTTCAACAGATTCATGAGAAGGCTAGACTAAACATTGAGCAGAAGACCAAGCTGTATGAGAAGCAAGCAAACAAGGGGAGACGTGTGAGGACCTTTGAAGTTGGTGACCAAGTTTGGTTGCACCTAAGGAAGGATAGGTTCCCCAACGAGAGGAAGTCCAAACTGATGCCAAGGGTTGATGGACCCTTTGAGATCATCCACAAGATCAATGACAATGCCTACAAGCTTGATCTCCAAGGTAAGTACGATGTATCAAATAGCTTCAATGTCACTGACTTGGCTCCTTTTGTTGTAGATGGACCTGATTTGAGGACAAATCCTTTTCAAGAGGGAGGGGATGATGTGATCATGGACCGGATCACTAAGGAGGACAATGAGGAGAGTTTAGATGAGCAACATGAAGCCACAATGCATCAACCATTTGATGAGGATGCTCTAGCCATTCCTGAAGGTCCATGACTCGTTCCAGAGTCAAGAAGCTTAAGGAGAATGTTGTTGGATTACTCACTTCACATCCACAACAAGAAGGTCTTGGACAAGGTTTGATCCGAGATGTGTTGATCACCATTCAAGCCATCTCTACACCAAACTGAGGTAGTGTCTAGGCAGACATGGAGTGCGTGCTCTTTTCCTTGCTTTTGGTTTTGTCCCACGAGGTTTTCCAGGAGGAAGGTTTTTAACGAGGCCACAACATGTCTACAAATCACCTAAGTGCTACACTCAGTCCAAGACTAATAGAAGTGCATTTTCATTTCATTTTAAATTTATAAACTATAGTTTCTTTCTTTTCTTTTTTGGTTCTTTGTCGAAAACCCTAGAGGCATGTCTCTGGTTTTCTTATTTAAAGGGTCCCTTATACCCTATTGTACTCATCCAATCTTTTCTATACAAGTTATTCATCTTTTGCGGCCCTCTCTCTCTCTAAAAGAAGTGTGCCGAGTCTGGTGTGTCATATCCAGAGCCTAAGGGTGTCTAGTTTGGTGTGTAATATCCAAACCATTCATCTAGGAGTATCAAGAGATCACCCATCCCTCTTGTGTCACCATCCAATCCACACGCCTTGAAGGACTTGAGTCTTTGGATTCGTTCTTGCAAGGATTATCCATTCCCATCAACCAAAGAGCATCCTAGGGACGCATCAGTTTCCTTTCTTTCCTTTTCTTGCTTAATGTCGAAACCCTAGAGAGCATGTTCTCTGGTTTCTTATTTAAAGGGTTCTCTACACCCTCTTGTACTCATCCAACTTTTTAATAACAAGTATCATTCATTCTTGACGGCTCTCTCTCTCTAGAAAGCTTGCCGAGTTCTGGTGTGTAGTATCCAGAGACCTAAGGGTGTTTAGTTTGGTGTGTCATATCCAAGTTATTCATCTAGGAGTATCAAGAGATCATCCATCCCTCTTGTGTCACCATTCAATCCACACGCCTTGAAGGACTTGAGTCTCTGATTCGTTCTTGCAAGGATCTATCCATCATCCCATCAACCAAAGAGCATCCTAGGGACGCATCAAGTGGTATCAGAGCAACTTTGGTTGGGAAGTACTCGCTATCCTCTTTTGTTCTCTTGTTTTCTTTTGTTGTTTCATCCGTGTTCAATCTATATCATCTTGAATAAGCATTAGAACTCTTTTGTTTAGGGCTGCTCGTGACTGCATAAGAGTTTAGACAAGGATTATAGGACTTTCCTTTTTTGGTTTTTTCGGAAACCCTAGAGAGATAAAAACCCTAGCCGCATGCACCCTCTTGTCGATCACTTTGTGCATTAGTCTAGCTTGTTTATCACCTTGAACACGAGCCTAATAAGATTGTTAGGGTGCTAGAAAACCTTAGAAGAGATTAGAAAAAGTTTAGGAGCTTTTCCTTTTTGCTTGAATCCTTTTTCCTTTTCTAGCCGATTTCTCCTTTTTGTTTTGTCTTGCAAGACAAGCTTGTTTTCTTTTCCTTTTTGCTGGTTTTCTTTTTCCTTTTTGCTTGTCTTGTTCCCTAGAAATATTTTACTGGTTATTTTGTTTACCTTTGTGCAGGAAGCAAGGTCTCCGAGTCTGAAGAAGAAGCTTAACTCGTCAGCTTCTCATGGAGGCTATGTCGGCTCAACTCAACCAAAACATGGTGGCAACCCTGACGGAGATGATGAGGACCAACCTCAATGACATCAGGAGAGAGCTTAGAGAAGACATTAGGAGAGCTACTAGTCAAGTACCAAACCGAGAGACTAGGAGAGAAAGATAGAGGAGAGAGGAGATGATGCGTCCCTAGGATGCTCTTTGGTTGATGGGAATGGATAATCCTTGCAAGAACGAATCAAAAGACTAAAGTCCTTCAAGGCGTGTGGATTGGATGGTGACACAAGAGGGATGAATGATCTCTTGATACTCCTAGATGAATGGTTTGGATATTACACACCAAACTAGACACCCTTAGACTCTGGATATGACACACCAGAACTCGGCACACTTCTTTTAGAGAGAGAGAGAGCCGCAAAGATGAATAAACTTGTATAGAAAAGATTGGATGGATACAATAGGGTGTATAGAACCCTTTAAATAAGAAACCAGAGACATGCCTCTAGGGTTTCGACAAGGAATCAAAAAAGGAAAGAAAGAAAACTATAGTTTATAAGCTTAATAATGAAATAAAATGCAACTTCTAATAGGCTTGGACCGAGTATAGTACTTAGGTGATTTGTAGACAAGTTGTGGCCTCGTTAAAAACCTTCCTCCTGGAAAACCTCGTGGGACAAAACCAAAAGCAAGGAAAAGAGCACGCACCCCATGTCTGCCTAGACACTATCTCAGTTTGGTGTAGAGATGGCTTGAATGGTGATCAAGACATCTCGGATCAAACCTTGTCCAAGACCTTCTTGTTGTGGATGTGAAGTGAGTAATCCAACAACATTCTCCTTAAGCTTCTTGACTCTGGAACGAGTCATGGGACCTTCAGGAATGGTGAGAGCATCCTCATCAACTGGTTGATGCATTGTGGCTTCATGTTGCTCATCTAAACTCTCCTCATTGTCCTCCTTAGTGATCCGGTCCATGATCACATCATCCCCTCCCTCTTGAAAAGGATTTGTCCTCAAATCAGGTCCATCTACAACAAAAGGAGCCAAGTCAGTGACATTGAAGCTATTTGATACATCGTACTTACCTTGGAGATCAAGCTTGTAGGCATTGTCATTGATCTTGTGGATGATCTCAAAGGGTCCATCAACCCTTGGCATCAGTTTGGACTTCCTCTCGTTGGGGAACCTATCCTTCCTTAGGTGTAACCAAACTTGGTCACCAACTTCAAAGGTCCTCACACGTCTCCCCTTGTTTGCTTGCTTCTCATACAGCTTGGTCTTCTGCTCAATGTTTAGTCTAGCCTTCTCATGAATCTGTTGAACCAACTCGGCTTTCTTCTTGCCATCTAGACTTGTCCTTTCACACTCAGGTAAAGGCATTAGATCCAAAGGAGAGGTGGGGTTGAACCCATAAACAATTTCAAATGGTGAATACTTAGAAGCAGAATGCATAGCATGATTGTATGCAAATTCACAATGTGGTAAGTATTCTTCCCATGTTCTTAAGTTCTTTCTAATGAATGCACGCAGGAGTGTTCCTAATGTCCTATTAACTACCTCAGTTTGCCCATCAGTTTGTGGATGACATGTAGTAGAAAACAATAGCTTAGTGCCTAACTTAGACCAAAGTGTCTTCCAAAAGTAACTAAGAAACTTAGTGTCCCTATCAGAAACTATGGTTCTAGGCATGCCATGCAAACGTACAACCTCCTTAAAGAACAAGTTAGCTATATGCAATGCATCATCAGTCTTATGACATGCTATGAAATGTGCCATCTTAGAGAACCTATCAACAACAACAAAGATAGAATCCTTTCCAGTCCTAGTTCTAGGCAAACCAACAATGAAATCCATAGAAATGTCATTCCAGGGATGGTGTGGAATAGGTAAAGGAGTATACAAACCCTGGTTTTGAACTTGGGACTTGGCATGCTTGCAAGTAGCACACCTTCCACATATCCTCTCCACATCTCTCTTCATATGCGGCCAATAGAAGTGATCCTGTAAAACTTTTAAGGTCTTGGCAATCCCAAAGTGTCCCATTAGACTGCCCCCATGGGATTCCCTGACAAAAAGGTCTCTCAAAGAGCAATTAGGCACACACAATCTATTGTCAAAGAATAAGTATCCTTCCTTATTTGGACTCATCCGGAAACCCTAGTGAGAGAAGAACCCTAGCCGCATACCTTTACTTGTCGATTGCTTTGTGTCTTGCTCTAAGTTGTTTATCACCTAGAACACGAGTAAAAGAAGCTTGTTAGGTTGCTAGGAAACCTTAGAAGTGTTTAGGAAAAAGATTAGAAGCTATTCCATTTTGCTTGCAATCGATTTCCTTTTTAAGCCGATTTCCTTTTCACTAGTTGTCTTGCGAGAGAAGCTTGGTTGTTTTTCCTTTTTACTTGTTTTCTTTTTCCTTTTTGCTTGTCTTCTTCCCTAGAACTCTTTACTGGTTGTCTTGTTTGTTTATAAGCAGGTACAATGGTGTCCGAGTCTGAGGAAGAGGCTGAACTCGTCAGGAGAAACAAATTCCTCATGGAAGCTATGACCGAGCAACTTAATCAAAGCATGGTAGCAACCATGACCGAGATGATGAGGACCAGCCTCAGTGACATCAGAAGAGAGTTAAGAGAAGACATAAGAAGAGCCACTAGTCACTTACCTAACCAAGAGGCTAGGAGAGAAGAGAGACCACAAGCGGCACACCAAGCAAATCGCCAAACCACTCGCCAAGAGCATGATGGTTATGAGGAGACTGATGAAGAGTATGATCACCTTAGTTCATCCTCAAGGAGACCTAGGCGTGCCCATGAAAGAAGAGTGAATCAAGGAGATGATCTTGCCGGTTTGAAGATCAAGATACCCCCATTCCATGGCAAGGCTGATCCGGATGCCTATCTTGAGTGGGAGAAGAAGATTGAGCTAGTCTTCCAGTGCAAGCAATACACCAACCACAAGAAGATTCAAATTGCTGCCACTGAGTTCTATGACTATGCCTTGAGTTGGTGGGATCAATACCTCACAACTCGTAGAAGGAATGGAGAGGAACCGGTTGAGACTTGGACAGAGATGAAGTCAATCATGCGCAAGAGGTTTGTTCCAAGCCATTACCTTAGAGACTTGCACCACCGGTTGAGGAAGCTTACACAAGGTTCAAGATCAGTGGAGGAGTATTACCAAGAGATGGAGTTGCTTATGTTGAGGGCCAACATATCAGAGGATAGAGAAGCAACCATGTCAAGGTTCCTTTGTGGCTTAAACCGAGAGATACAAGACAATGTTGAGATGCAACATTATGTGGAGCTAGAAGAGATGCTACACAAGGCTATCCTTGTTGAGCAACAACTCAAGAGGAGGGGCACTCACGCAATCAGTATGGCTCCAACCGGTTACACCACAACAAGGAAGAGAAGACACCTTATGCTAAGGAGTCTAAACCATTCCAAAAGGACAACAAGTCCTATCCAAGAGAAGAGGCCAAACCGATCAGTGCTCTTGACAAGGGCAAAGGGCAAGGTTGAGGCATCTAGTTCCAGAGCTCGTGATGTCAAGTGCTTCAAGTGCCAAGGAAGAGGACACTATGCCAATGAGTGTACCAACAAGAGAGTCATGTTCTTGCGAGAAGATGGAGAGTACACCTCAGGAGAAGACAACACCGAGTCTGACCAAGAAGACACTGAGGAAGAGCTTGAAGAAGGACCAGTCCAGGGGAAGCTTTTAGTAGCAAGAAGACTTCTAAGCTTGCAAAACAAGGCTGAGGAGCTAGAGCAGCGTGAGAACCTCTTCTACACCCGGTGCTTGGTCCAAGGAAAAGTGTGCAGCCTCATTGTAGATGGAGGAAGTTGTGTGAATGCTGCGAGTGAGACAATGGTCCAGAAGTTGGGATTGAAGGTTCAAAAGCATCCCAAACCTTATAAGTTGCAATGGCTGAATGAAGAAGGCACCATGAAGGTTTCAAGTCAAGTTCTCATTCCCTTAGCCATTGGGAGATATGAAGATGAAGTATTGTGTGATGTGTTGCCTATGCAAGCCGGTCACATACTTCTTGGAAGACCATGGCAATCAGATAGACGTGTGATCCATGATGGCTTCACCAACAAGCATTCCTTTCTGTTCAAGGGCAAGAAGACTACTCTGGTTCCCTTGACACCCAAGGAAGTGCAACAAGATCAGGTTCAACTCCAAAAGAAGAAGGAGATTGATCTAAAACCGGCTGGAACTAAGCAGCCAAACTTCTATGCAAACATGGGTGATATCAAAAGAACTCTCAACTCTAAACAGTCAGCTATATTACTTGTGTTTAAAGAGACTTTCTTGAACTTAACTGATCCTACACCGGTGTATCCGAGTGAGATGGTTTCTCTTTTGCAGGAGTTCCAAGATGTGTTTCCAGAGGACAATCCCATTGGTTTACCACCATTGAGAGGGATTGAGCACCAGATAGACTTTGTGCCAGGATCAACACTTCCAAACCGTCCAGCATATAGAAGCAATCCGGTTGAGACCAAAGAGTTGCAAAGACAAGTGGAAGAACTCATGGAGAAGGGCTATATCCGAGAGAGTTTGAGCCCATGTGCTGTGCCAGTGCTCCTAGTACCTAAGAAGGATGGTACATGGCGTATGTGTGTTGATTGTAGATCAATCAACAACATCACAGTGAAGTATCGCCACCCTATCCCTAGACTTGATGATATGCTTGATGAATTACATGGTTCTTGCATCTTTTCTAAGATAGATTTAAAAAGTGGTTATCATCAGATTAGGATGAAAGAAGGAGATGAATGGAAAACTGCATTTAAAACTAAACATGGATTGTATGAATGGTTAGTTATGCCATTTGGATTAACCAATGCACCTAGTACATTCATGAGGTTAATGAATCATGTGCTTAGATCATTCATAGGCATTTCGGTTGTAGTATACTTTGATGACATCCTAGTGTATAGCAAGAACCTAGAAGAGCATTTAGATCATCTTAAGGCTGTCTTGAGTGTTCTAAGGAATGAGAAGCTTTATGCCAACCTAAAGAAGTGCACCTTTTGCACGGATAACTTGGTTTTCCTAGGCTTTGTTGTGAGTGCAGATGGAGTTAAGGTTGATGAAGAGAAGATCAAGGCAATCAAGGAATGGCCGAGTCCAACCTCAGTAGGAGAAGTGAGGAGCTTCCATGGACTTGCCGGCTTCTATAGGAGATTTGTCAAGGACTTTAGCACCATTGCAGCTCCCTTAACTGAAGTTATAAAGAAGGATGTTGGTTTCAAGTGGGGAGAAGCACAAGAGAAGGCTTTCCAGAGCCTAAAAGAGAAGCTTACTCAATCACCTCTTCTTATGCTTCCTGACTTTGCTAAAACCTTTGAAATAGAATGTGATGCATCAGGAATTGGTATTGGTGCCGTGTTGATGCAGGATAGGAAACCCATTGCATACTTCAGTGAGAAGCTTGGAGGAGCCACACTCAACTATGCAACCTATGACAAAGAACTCTATGCCTTGGTGAGGGCATTACAAACGTGGCAACATTACTTGTGGCCCAAGGAGTTTGTCATCCACACTGATCATGAGTCCCTCAAGTATCTAAAAGGGCAGAGTAAGCTTAGCAAGAGACACGCAAGGTGGGTTGAATTCATTGAGACCTTCCCATACGTGATCAAGTACAAACAAGGTAAGGAGAATGTAGTTGCTGATGCACTATCTCGGAGGTATGTTCTCTTGACAACTTTAGATGCTAAGTTACTTGGATTTGAGCAGATAAAAGATATGTATGATACTGATCATGATTTCAAGGAAGCTTATGCTTCATGTGCTAAGTTTGCCTCAGGGCATTACTTTAGAAAGGAGGATTACTTATTCTTTGACAATAGATTGTGTGTGCCTAATTGCTCTTTGAGAGACCTTTTTGTCAGGGAATCCCATGGGGGCAGTCTAATGGGACACTTTGGGATTGCCAAGACCTTAAAAGTTTTACAGGATCACTTCTATTGGCCGCATATGAAGAGAGATGTGGAGAGGATATGTGGAAGGTGTGCTACTTGCAAGCATGCCAAGTCCCAAGTTCAAAACCAGGGTTTGTATACTCCTTTACCTATTCCACACCATCCCTGGAATGACATTTCTATGGATTTCATTGTTGGTTTGCCTAGAACTAGGACTGGAAAGGATTCTATCTTTGTTGTTGTTGATAGGTTCTCTAAGATGGCACATTTCATAGCATGTCATAAGACTGATGATGCATTGCATATAGCTAACTTGTTCTTTAAGGAGGTTGTACGTTTGCATGGCATGCCTAGAACCATAGTTTCTGATAGGGACACTAAGTTTCTTAGTTACTTTTGGAAGACACTTTGGTCTAAGTTAGGCACTAAGCTTTTGTTCTCTACTACATGTCATCCACAAACTGATGGGCAAACTGAGGTAGTTAATAGGACATTAGGGACACTCCTGCGTGCATTCATTAGAAAGAACTTAAGAACATGGGAAGAATACTTACCACATTGTGAATTTGCATACAATCATGCTATGCATTCTGCCTCTAAGTATTCACCCTTTGAAATTGTTTATGGGTTCAATCCCACCTCTCCTTTGGATCTAATGCCTTTACCTGAGTGTGAAAGGACAAGTCTAGATGGCAAGAAGAAAGCCGAGTTGGTTCAACAGATTCATGAGAAGGCTAGACTAAACATTGAGCAGAAGACCAAGCTGTATGAGAAGCAAGCAAACAAGGGGAGACGTGTGAGGACCTTTGAAGTTGGTGACCAAGTTTGGTTGCACCTAAGGAAGGATAGGTTCCCCAACGAGAGGAAGTCCAAACTGATGCCAAGGGTTGATGGACCCTTTGAGATCATCCACAAGATCAATGACAATGCCTACAAGCTTGATCTCCAAGGTAAGTACGATGTATCAAATAGCTTCAATGTCACTGATTTGGCTCCTTTTGTTGTAGATGGACCTGATTTGAGGACAAATCCTTTTCAAGAGGGAGGGGATGATGTGATCATGGACCGGATCACTAAGGAGGACAATGAGGAGAGTTTAGATGAGCAACATGAAGCCACAATGCATCAACCAGTTGATGAGGATGCTCTCACCATTCCTGAAGGTCCCATGACTCGTTCCAGAGTCAAGAAGCTTAAGGAGAATGTTGTTGGATTACTCACTTCACATCCACAACAAGAAGGTCTTGGACAAGGTTTGATCCGAGATGTCTTGATCACCATTCAAGCCATCTCTACACCAAACTGAGATAGTGTCTAGGCAGACATGGGGTGCGTGCTCTTTTCCTTGCTTTTGGTTTTGTCCCACGAGGTTTTCCAGGAGGAAGGTTTTTAACGAGGCCACAACTTGTCTACACATCACCTAAGTGCTATTCTCGGTCCAAGACTAAGAGAAGTTGCATTTTATTTCATTTTAAACTTATAGACTATAGTTTTAGTTCTTTCCTTTTTTGGTTCATGTCGAAACCCTAGAGGATTTGTCTCTGGTTTCTTATTTAAAGGGTTCTCTACACCCTTATGTAATCATCCAGTCTTTTATTAAACAAGTTACATTCATCTTATACGGCTCTCTCTCTCTAAAAGAAGTGTGCCGAGTTCTGGTGTGTCATATCCAGAGTCTAAGGGTGTCTAGTTTGGTGTGTAATATCCAAACCATTCATCTAGGAGTATCAAGAGATCATTCATCCCTCTTGTGTCACCATCCAATCCACACGCCTTGAAGGACTTGAGTCTTTTGATTCGTTCTTGCAAGGATTATCCATTCCCATCAACCGAAGAGCATCCTAGGGACGCATCATTATGGATCAGACTTGGTGAGTTATCAAGCTCTGATCATAATGTGTGGTCTAATTCTTGCTGGAGGTTGAGTGATGTTTCAGGTACACAAGTGTTGTCCTCTGTCCATCATCAAACCAAGACAAAGAAGAAGGCTTTGCCCATGCTGTTCAGAGCCTACACATGATGTATATTCCTGTTTGATTCAGAGCCTACACATGATGTATATTCCTGACCATGGAGAGATTGTTGGAGAAGGTCAGATGGTAATAAGTCTTGGTTGAGCCAGAACACGGCTGTCCTTTGAAGATACCTCAAGGAGGATTGATGGAGAGGCAGACCAGAAGTTGACCAACCATCCACCAGGCTGGATCTTCTCATCACTTGTGTGTAGAGAACCGGTTGATTTAAGCGCAGGCCATTTGGTTGTTGAGCTCCTGGTTCCAAGAGACACACAAGGAAGAGTTGTTCTAGGCAGTGGAGAGGAGATCAAGGGAGGAGGAACTGGTTGACTTAAGCGCAGCTGTTGGGGTGATGCGCTCCTTGTCCTAGCTCAGTCTTGCTCACTTCCAAGCTTGGTCCATCCCTATACTCTCTGGATCAAGCTTGAGGAGGGGTAATGAAGAAGCAATCCTGAAGATCCAGCCGCCACAAGCCATTGGCA
The DNA here is from genome assembly GCA_905132885.1 of Moricandia moricandioides. Classification (NCBI taxonomy): domain Eukaryota; kingdom Viridiplantae; phylum Streptophyta; class Magnoliopsida; order Brassicales; family Brassicaceae; genus Moricandia; species Moricandia moricandioides. The sequence continues at coordinate 10,005 of CAJHQQ010004725.1, read as the reverse complement.
AGAAGTGGAGTTCACTCTTGCATCATTCCTCACCAGCCGGATCAAAGAAGCTATCATGAACTCATTGCAACCTTGCAAGCTTGGACCTTCACCTATTCTCGGTTCCAAGCTTGAGGGGGAGTGTGAATGAGCTTCCTATGATCTGAGAGATGTCTTACCAAGTGGGGACTCAAGTGGAGTTCACTCCCTACCATAATGATGAAAGGGAAGCACCTTAAACTCATCTCAAAACATTCATTGCTGTTCTTATGATTAAAATGTTATTGAGATTGTTGTGATTAGTGCATTACCTTGAGAACTGATGCACCTGTGGGATATTGTATCAGGTACCTTACTTGAGACTCAATGAAGCAAAGAACTGGTCCATCCTTACCTATCAAGATGGCGAGTAGTCAGAAGAGAGGGGGAGACACAAACCGGGGTCTAAGAAGAGTCCAAGGTGTTGGTGTGTGCAAGTGATGGAGTCCACGCTTGCACCACAAGTTAGGCCACGATCCAGAGCCTAAGGACTCCACCATGATAAATCTGAAGTTCCTTAGGCTCACTGGCCAATCCCTAGGCTTTGGAGAACTCTACTCTTTTCCTTGGTTGGTTTTATCCCTAAGGAGGGTTTTCTGGCCAAGGTTTTTAATGAGGGAGCTTCTTCAAGGTTCCAAGCTTGTCCAAGGATCTCCTATGGTCAAGCTTGAGGGGGAGTGTTAACTTGAAGAGATGAAAATGAACAAAAGAGAGATGAGATGGAGGCAAAAATATTGACATCAAGAGAAGAGAAGAACATCTGTGTACATATGCAAGTGACATAGTCAACTACATGCCTCAACTACATACGAGCTGATATAGTCGACTACATGCATCAACTACATAGGCAAGTGATATAGTTGACTATATCACTTGCCTACATGCGAATCAGTTCAAAATGAGAGTTGGAGCCATTTGCTGGAAAAGGAAGAAGCTTACCTTGTGACTGTTGCCAAGCACCAGAAATCCTACTCTACACGTGCATATGTCAAGGGAAAAGATCTGGTTTGAATTGAAGCAAGAAAGATCACATGTGTTGCATAAGAAGAAGGACTGACCTGTCACTATCACACCAAGCTGTGTGTGCCTCTTCCTCCAGTCACTTTCTCACCATTCTGGACGTGCCCATCTCTCTCTCCTGTCACTCTCTCTCCCTCTGGTCGAGATTCACCTTGGCTGCATCCTCCTGGCAGCATCAGAAACCCTACAATAATATTAGTTTAGTAAATCTGTACTTTAACAATAGTTTAATATGTTGCAAGTTGTAATCTGGCTATAAAGCCACTCCATGTGTATTCTGAAACCTCTAAGCTGAAAGTGGGGAGTTCCCCTTTCTTCTTCACCATTCTCTGGTCTCATTATTCTCTCTATTCTCTGGTTACACGAAATTTCTCACAGCAATCTCTTATACTCCTCCTAAATCTCTCTTATTCTCCATTGCAGTCTCTTTGATTCTCACATACTCTCTTAATTCTTTTCTCTTTAATTTCGACCACACTCTGTTCTAAACACCATTCACACACCCTAATCTGTCTATTCTAACACTAAAGTCCTTCACAAATCTTCTATAGAAGCCGGCAAGTCCATGGAAACTCCTCACTTCTCCTACTGAGGTTGGACTCGGCCATTCCTTGATTGCCTTGATCTTCTCTTCATCAACCTTAACTCCATCTGCACTCACAACAAAGCCTAGGAAAACCAAGTTATCCGTGCAAAAGGTGCACTTCTTTAGGTTGGCATAAAGCTTCTCATTCCTTAGAACACTCAAGACAGCCTTAAGATGATCTAAATGCTCTTCTAGGTTCTTGCTATACACTAGGATGTCATCAAAGTATACTACAACCGAAATGCCTATGAATGATCTAAGCACATGATTCATTAACCTCATGAATGTACTAGGTGCATTGGTTAATCCAAATGGCATAACTAACCATTCATACAATCCATGCTTAGTTTTAAATGCAGTTTTCCATTCATCTCCTTCTTTCATCCTAATCTGATGATAACCACTTTTTAAATCAATCTTAGAGAAGATGCAAGAACCATGCAATTCATCAAGCATATCATCTAGTCTAGGGATAGGGTGGCGATACTTCACTGTGATGTTGTTGATTGATCTACAATCAACACACATACGCCATGTACCATCCTTCTTAGGTACTAGGAGCACTGGCACAGCACATGGGCTCAAACTCTCTCGGATATAGCCCTTCTCCATGAGTTCTTCCACTTGTCTTTGCAACTCTTTGGTCTCAACCGGATTGCTTCTATATGCTGGACGGTTTGGAAGTGTTGATCCTGGCACAAAGTCTATCTGGTGCTCAATCCCTCTCAATGGTGGTAAACCAATGGGATTGTCCTCTGGAAACACATCTTGGAACTCCTGCAAAAGAGAACCCATCTCACTCGGATACACCGGTGTAGAATCAGTTAAGTTCAATAAAGACTCTTTAAACACAAGTAGGATAGCTGATTGTTTAGAGTTGAGAGTTCTTTTGATGTCACCCATGTTGGCATAGAAGTTTGGCTGCTTAGTTCCAGCCGGTTTTAGATCGATCTCCTTCTTCTTTTGGAGTTGAATCTGATCTTGTTGCACTTCCTTGGGTGTCAAGGGAACCAGAGTAGTCTTCTTGCCCTTGAACAGAAAGGAATGCTTGTTGGTGAAGCCATCATGGATCACACGTCTATCTGATTGCCATGGTCTTCCAAGAAGTATGTGACCGGCTTGCATAGGCAACACATCACACAATACTTCATCTTCATATCTCCCAATGGCTAAGGGAATGAGAACTTGACTTGAAACCTTCATGGTGCCTTCTTCATTCAGCCATTGCAACTTATAAGGTTTGGGATGCTTTTGAACCTTCAATCCCAACTTCTGGACCATTGTCTCACTCGCAGCATTCACACAACTTCCTCCATCTACAATGAGGCTGCACACTTTTCCTTGGACCAAACACCGGGTGTAGAAGAGGTTCTCACGCTGCTCTAGCTCCTCAGCCTTGTTTTGCAAGCTTAGAAGTCTTCTTGCTACTAAAAGCTTCCCCTGGACTGGTCCTTCTTCAAGCTCTTCCTCAGTGTCTTCTTGGTCAGACTCGGTGTTGTCTTCTCCTGAGGTGTACTCTCCATCTTCTCGCAAGAACATGACTCTCTTGTTGGTACACTCATTGGCATAGTGTCCTCTTCCTTGGCACTTGAAGCACTTGACATCACGAGCTCTGGAACTAGATGCCTCAACCTTGCCTTTGCCCTTGTCAAGAGCACTGATTGGTTTAGGTTTGGCCTCTTCTCTTGGATAGGACTTGTTGTCCTTCTGGAATGGTTTAGACTCCTTAGCATAAGGTGTCTTCTCTTCCTTGTTGTGGTGTAACCGGTTGGAGCCATACTGATTGCGTGATGTGATCATGGAAAGCACCAAGCATGCAACCTTTAAGAGTGCATATGATGTGATCATGGACCGGATCACTAAGGAGGACAAGGAGGGTCTAGATGAGCCACATGAAGCCACAATGCATCAACCATTCCTGAAGGTCCCATGACTCGTTCCAGAGTCAAGAAGCTAAAGGAGAATGTTGTTGGATTACTCACTTCACATCCACAACAAGAAGGTCTTGGACAAGGTTTGATCCGAGATGTCTTGATCACCATTCAAGCCATCTCTACACCAAACTGAGTTAGTGTCTAGGCAAGACATGGGGTGCGTGCTCTTTTCCTTGCTTTTGGTTTTGTCCCACGAGGTTTTCCAGGAGGAAGGTTTTTAACGAGGCCACAACTTGTCTACACATCACCTAAGTGCTATTCTCGGTCCAAGACTAAGAGAAGTTGCATTTTATTTCATTTTAAACTTATAGACTATAGTTTTAGTTCTTTCCTTTTTTGGTTCATGTCGAAACCCTAGAGGATTTGTCTCTGGTTTCTTATTTAAAGGGTTCTCTACACCCTTATGTAATCATCCAGTCTTTTATTAAACAAGTTACATTCATCTTATACGGCTCTCTCTCTCTAAAAGAAGTGTGCCGAGTTCTGGTGTGTCATATCCAGAGTCTAAGGGTGTTTAGTTTGGTGTGTCATATCCAAACCATTCATCTAGGAGTATCAAGAGATCATTCATCCCTCTTGTGTCACCATTCAATCCACACGCCTTGAAGAACTTGAGTCTCTGATTCGTTCTTGCAAGGATCTATCCATTCCCATCAACCAAAGAGCATCCTAGGGACGCATCATTGCGTGAGTGTCCCCTCCTCTTGAGTTGTTGCTCAACAAGGATAGCCTTGTGTAGCATCTCTTCTAGCTCCACATAATGTTGCATCTCAACATTGTCTTGTATCTCTCGGTTTAAACCACAAAGGAACCTTGACATGGTTGCTTCTCTATCCTCTGATATGTTGGCCCTCAGCATGAGCAACTCCATCTCTTGGTAATACTCCTCCACTGATCTTGAACCTTGGGTAAGCTTCCTCAGCCGGTGGTGCAAGTCTCTAAGGTAATGGCTTGGAACAAACCTCTTGCGCATGATTGATTTCATCTCTGTCCAAGTTTCAACCGGTTCCTCTCCATTCCTTCTACGAGTTGTGAGGTATTGATCCCACCAACTCAAAGCATAGTCATAGAATTCAGTGGCAGCAATTTGAATCTTCTTGTGGTTGGTGTATTGCTTGCACTGGAAGACTAGCTCAATCTTCTTCTCCCATTCAAGATATGCATCCGGATCAGCCTTGCCATGGAATGGGGGTATTTTGATCTTCAAACCGGCAAGATCATCTCCCTGGTTCACTCTTCTCTCATGGGCACGCCTAGGTCTTCTTGAGGAAGAGCTAAGGTGATCATACTCTTCATCAGTCTCCTCATAACCATCATGCTCTTGGCGAGTGGGTTGGCGATTTGCTTGGTGTGCGGTTTGTGGTCTCTCTTCTCTCCTAGTCTCTTGGTTTGGTAAGTGACTAGTGGCTCTCCTTATGTCTTCTCTTAACTCTCTTCTGATGTCACTAAGGCTGGACCTCATCATCTCGGTCATGGTGGCTACCATACTTTGGTTAAGTTGCTCGGTCATAGCTTCCATGAGGAGTTTGTTTCTCCTGACGAGTTCAGCCTCTTCCTCAGACTCGGACACCATTGTACCTGCTTAAAGGCAAACAAGACAACCAGTAAAGAGTTCTAGGGAAGAAGACAAGCAAAAAGGAAAAGAAAAACAAGCAAAAAGGACAAGCAAACAATCGTACAACGCAAGACAAAGTGAAAAGGAAATCGGCTAAGTGAAAAGGAAATCGATTCAAGCTAAATGGAAAACCTTCTAAACCTTTTCCTAAACTCTTCTAAGCTTTCCTAGCAACCTAACAAGCTTCTTTTACTCGTGTTATAGGTGATAAACAACTTAGACACAAGAACAAGGTGATCGACAAAGAAGATGCATGCGGCTAGGGTTACTCTCTCTCTAGGGTTTCCGAAAATTTCAAAAAAAGAAAGTTCTATAATTCTTGTCTAAAAACCTTATGCAACTCGAGCAGCCCTAGTTTAGATGAGTTCTACTGCTTATTCAAACGACAAAGATGATTCACAGATTGAAACAAGAAAACACAACCGAAAACAAAAGATGCTACACGGATGCAATAATCAAAAGCAAACAAGAAATCAAACAAGAAACAAAAGCAAAGAGAGAAAGCGAGTACTTCCCAACCAAAGTTGCTCTGATACCACTTGATGCGTCCCTAGGATGCTCTTTGGTTGATGGGAATGGATAATCCTTGCAAGAACGAATCAAAAGACTCAAGTCCTTCAAGGCGTGTGGATTGGATGGTGACACAAGAGGGATGAATGATCTCTTGATACTCCTAGATGAATGGTTTGGATATTACACACCAAACTAGACACCCTTAGACTCTGGATATGACACACCAGAACTCGGCACACTTCTTTTAGAGAGAGAGAGAGAGCCGCAAAGATGAATAAACTTGTATAGAAAAGATTGGATGGATACAATAGGGTGTATAGAACCCTTTAAATAAGAAACCAGAGACATGCCTCTAGGGTTTCGACAAGGAATCAAAAAAGGAAAGAAAAAAAACTATAGTTTATAAGCTTAATAATGAAATAAAATGCAACTTCTAATAGGCTTGGACCGAGTATAGTACTTAGGTGATTTGTAGACAAGTTGTGGCCTCGTTAAAAACCTTCCTCCTGGAAAACCTCGTGGGACAAAACCAAAAGCAAGGAAAAGAGCACGCACCCCATGTCTGCCTAGACACTATCTCAGTTTGGTGTAGAGATGGCTTGAATGGTGATCAATACATCTCGGATCAAACCTTGTCCAAGACCTTCTTGTTGTGGATGTGAAGTGAGTAATCCAACAACATTCTCCTTAAGCTTCTTGACTCTGGAACGAGTCATGGGACCTTCAGGAATGGTGAGAGCATCCTCATCAACTGGTTGATGCATTGTGGCTTCATGTTGCTCATCTAAACTCTCCTCATTGTCCTCCTTAGTGATCCGGTCCATGATCACATCAGGAGAGACCTCATGCAACTCGCCAAGAGCATGATGGTTATGAGGAGACTGACAATGAGTATGAGCACCTCAATTCATCCTCAAGAAGACATAGGCATGTCCAAAAGAGAAGGATGAACCAGGGAGATGAGCTTGCTGGTTTGAAGATCAAGATACCCCCATTCCATGGCAAGGCTGATCCGGATGCCTACCTTGAGTGGGAGAAGAAGATTGAAAGCCTTGATGGAAAGGAACCAATCTGTTACAGCAAGGAGAAGACAGTCTCTAAGCCATTTAAAGAAGATAAACAATTCTGTTTATTCAGTGAAAAGGATAAGGAGGCTGTTAGAAAATGAAGAACAGAGTGAAGAACCAGAGAGAAAGGAAGTAAACTCGAGAGAGAGAGAAAGATACTCGAAACTAAGAAAGAGAGTGAAGGGAAACTTATTTCCTTAGTTTGAAGTGTGGCTCGGTTACATGTTTAAGTAGGCAAGTTGCCTATACAGAGAATGAATAAAATAAGCTTGCCTAAGTACAAAAGAAAGAATAAACTAAAGGACTCTGCTCGAGGGAGGTGGTCTGTATTGACACGGATGTGAATATGAAGCAATAAAACAAGACAAGAGGATGTAGAGGTTCAGATGGTTGAAGAAGTGTTCTGTCTACATGAAGCTTGGAACTCAAGTCTGTCCGTACAAGACTTGGAACTCAAGTCTGTCCGTACAAGACTTGGAACTCAAGCTTCATATCCGTGTGCTAGGTTACCTTAGAAGACAAGGTGAGGAACTAAACTTGTCTGGACAGAACTGGGAAGAGAAGACTCGTTGGAGACAAGAGACAAAGCAAGTGGCAAATAGAATATAATGAAAGTCACATGTTGCCTTAAGGCTTGGAGACCGTTCAGGAGCAGTCACTATCCAGATTCAAATCCTCTCCAGAGCTTCTTTGTTTATTATATTCTTGTTGTCTTGGTTTGTCCCAATTAAGTCTTTAAATAACCTTGTATGCTTCCCAAAATTAAGCAAGGAAAATCATTTCCTCCTTTACTCCTTTCTCTCTCCCGGATACCCTAGCTTCTCTCTCGCCTGTTCTTCATTCTATTCTCCAGTGTTCTTCACTTTCTTTCATGGTATCAGAGCTTTAAGCTCCTGATTACCTCATTTACTTCCGCAAGCTTACTCTATTCCTCAGTCTCTCTTGTTTCTCTGGTTCAAGTTTACAAATTTCTCTACAGATTTCTTTTATCCAGTGGATAATAAACCAGGGTTCTTGAGTTCTTTTGATTTTTCTTGGCTGAGCTCACTCTGTTCTGTCTCTATTCCCTTTACTTGAGAGTTTATCTTGATTCTAAACGCCATTTCTTTCAGTTCCAGAGTGATTTATTCGTTTTCCAGCCTGAAAATTTGAAAACCATCTTTGGCGCCTAAGGAGAAGATGGAGAACTACAGACCAGTTCACATTCCTTGCACACTCAAAGGACCTGGTCTAGACTGACAAGGACAGCCCTTGGTGGAGGAGGTCTTTGGGAGCATATCACTTCTAGCACAGCTCCAAAGAAAATCACCCAAGGAGAAGATGGCAAGGAGGTTGTAGTGGTAGATGAAGGCAAATGGGATCAGGAAGACCTCATGGTGCTGTCTATCATGCAAAGCTCTCTTGATGGTCCCCTTATGGACTCTTACTCACACTGCACTACTCCAAAACAGTTGTGGGATACCTTGCACAGGGTGTATGGCAACACTTCTAACCTCAACAGAATCTTTGAGGTCAAAAGTGTTAGAATAAGTGTGTTTAGTGTCTGGTTTGTGTGTAGAAGATGAAGAACAGGAAGAACTAGAGAGAAGGGAGAGAGTATTCGTGAGAGAGTGTACAGAGAGAGAGAGACGAGAATAGAGAAGTGAGGAATTGTATTCCTTGCCTTAATGGTTTCTTAGGATGCATACATAAATAGGGAAACAACTTGACTAAAGAAAGAATAAACAAATGGTCTGAGTGAGGCAGAGATCAGTCTGGAAAGGCAGAGGGCTCGTCCAGCTGAGGAGAAAGTGACTGGTTGGCTCGTCCAGCTGAGGAGAAAGCGACTGGTCCTTTATGTCTCTCTCATCTGTTTAAACCTTAACTACACATGTGATCTCCTTCTGTCTTGACTCCAACGGACACCTTTCCCTTTCTCAAGCTTAGGCAGATGTTTGAATAAGTCTTTCCCGGTTAGACTCTCCTCTTGTGTGCCGTGCAAGTCAAGTTAGGTCTAGGTGGTGTACGGACTTGTACGGATGGTTCCTCTCTTGATCATCCAGACTGCTTCTCTCATCTTGATCTCTTAACTCTCGCCATTCATTTCTTCATGTCAACATTGCATCCTCTTGTTTATTGCTTCATGTTCACACTCCCCCTCAAGCTTGACTATGGGGAACCAGTCAAGCTTGGATACCATGAAGCATTCCCTCATTAAAACCTTACTTGGAAAAACCACTAGGGATAAAAACCAAGCAAGGAAAAAGAGTAGAATACTTCATGGCAAGAGGATCAGTGACATGTGAGGTCTATGAGTCCAAGTCTAGGGTGAATGGACTCACAAACCTTGGTGCTGGCTGCCTTAGTGAATATATCAGCCAGTTGATCTTCACTTCTGGTATAGCATGGGAGAATGACTTGATGTTCCACTGCTTGCCTGACCTTATGGCAATCCACCTCTATATGCTTGGTTCTCTCGTGGAATACTGAGTTGGATGCAATGTGTATGGCTGCCTGATTATCACAGTGCATTGTCATGGGTGTAGTGATCTCTATACCCAAGTCCTTTAGCAAACCCTTGATCCATATGAGTTCACTAGTTAGCTTCCTCATAGATCGGTATTCTGCCTCAGCACTTGAGCAAGATACCACCTTCTGCTTCTTGCTTTTCCATGTGACTAAGTTTCCTCCAATGAATGTGCAATAGCCTGTGGTTGATCTTCTATCAACTCTGTCTCCAGCCCAATCAGCATCACAATATCCTACAACTTCAGTACTCTTGTTGCACGCCATCCACACACCTTGACCAGGAGCTTCTCTTAGGTATCTCAAGATCCTCTCCACCATATTCCAGTGATGAACTTTGGGGTCTTGCATGTGTTGACTCACTTGGTTCACAGCAAAGCACACATCTGGACGAGTGATGGTTAGGTAGATTAGCTTTCCAACCATCCTTCTATACTTCTTGACATCTTCAAAGGATGTATCTTCAAACTCCCCCTCTCGCAGTACCTTGTAGCCTTCTTCCAATGGAGTTTTGGCCTGTCTCCCTCCAAGGTTTCCTGCCTCATTTAAGATATCAAGTGTGTACTTCCTTTGGGATAAGAAAAGCCCCTCTTTAGATCGGCATATTTCAATCCCAAGGAAGTACTTTAACTCTCCTAAATCCTTAATATCAAATGCTGTTTTTGTTGACATGAAGAAATAAAGAGCAAGAGAAGCAAGAGGATTTGAATTAGGCAATAAGAGGAGTTTACTTGGTTAACAAGACTG
>CAJHQQ010004724.1:0-24426 GCA_905132885.1 Moricandia moricandioides | reverse complement strand
AAGTTTGGAGAAATTTGGCAATTTCTTCTTGATTCTAATCAAACCAGAATGAATCAAGATGTAAGAAGCTTTATTTGGACCTCATAAAGCAGGGGTAATCACCCTGAGTTTGAATCAATATCAATAGGAGTTATGATGAAAGAAGTTATCCCCACTTTTAACCGAAGTGATTCCAGTTTTGCCTTTTTTTGGAGAAGTTGAGATTTCTCATGATACTAAAATAAAACCAGAAATGAATCCGATGTTAAGAAGCTTGATTTGGACTCATAAACCAGTTCGGAATCATCCTGAAGTTAAATCAATATCATTGGACTTATGATGAAGAAGCTTAATCCCACATACCACTTTTAACCGAAGTGATTCCAGTTTACACCTGTTTGGAGAGTTGGCAATTTCTTCTTGATACTAATAAAAACTAGAAACGAATAAAGTTGTAATAATCTTGATTTAGGACTCATAAATAAGTTTAGAATCACCCTGAAGTTGAATCAAGAATCATAGGAGTTATGATGAAGAAGTTATCCCACTTTTTAACCAAAGTGACTCCCAATTTACCTTGTTGGAGATTTCGGCAATTTTTTCTTGATTCTAATCAAACCATAATGAATCACGATGTAAGAAGCTTTGATTTATACTCATAAATCACTGTAGAATCACCCTGAAGTTTGAATCAATATCATAGGAGTTATGATGAAGAAGTTAACCACTTTTTAACCGAATTGACTCCCAGTTTACCCTGTTTTGGAGATTTGGCAAATTTCCTTCTTGATTCTAATCAAAAACCAGAATGAATCAGGGATGTAAGGTAGATTTATATGGACTCATAAATCATGTGATGAAGAGAACAATGCTGGAGTTGACATCATATCATCGGGAGTTATGATGAAGAAGTTGATCCCACTTTTAACAAAAGTGATCCAGTTTGCCCCTAATTTGGCAATTGCCTTTCTTGATACTAATAAAACTAGAATGAATCACGATGTAAGAAGTTGATTTGGACTCATAAGTAGCAGTAGATCACCGCTGAATTTAGAATTCAAGATCATAGGAGTTATGATGAAGAAGCAAGTTATCCCACTTTCTTAAACCCGAAGTGATTCAAGTTTGCCCTCTGATAAATTGGAGAGTTTGCAATTTCTTCTTGATTCTAATCAAACATAATGAATATAAGGCATGTATATGAGACCTTGATTTGGACTCATATAATCAGGAAATTGGATAATCACCGCTGAAGTTGAATCAATATCATAGGAGTTATGATGAAGAAGCTCTATCGCCACTTTTAACCCTAAGTGATCCCAGTTACCAATGTTTGGAGATTTGGTTGCACTACTAATAAGCCAGAATCGAATCACGATGTAAGAAGCCTGCATTGGGACTCATAAATAAGTTAGATTTACCCTGAAGTTGATCAAGATCATGGGATAGTTATGATGAAGAAGTTATCGCCGCACTTTAAACACCAAAAGTGGATTCCAGTTAACCCGCCTGTTGGAGAGTTGGCAATTTCTTCTTGAGTACTAATAAACCTGAACGAATCAGCACGATGTAAGATGCCTTTATTTTGGAGTCATAAATAAGTTTAGAATTCACCTGAATTGAATCAAGACTCCATAGGAGTTATGAATGAGAACAGTTATCCCACTTCAACGCTGAAGTTATTCCAGTTTACCCTTTTGAGATTTGACACATTTCTTCTTGATTCCATAAATCAAACCATAATGAATCAAGATGTAAAGAATCTTGATTTGGAACTCATAAATAAGTGTATAATCACCGTGAAGTTGAATCAATAACATAGGGTTATGATGAAGAAAGTTATCCCACCTTTTAACCGAAGTGAATCCAGTTTACCGATGCACGAAGGCTATGCCTAACAGGGAGGATTGGAAGATTTGGCTAAATTGTATTCGATAATGGGAGATCTAGTTTGGATACACCTGAGAAAGGACATATTTCCTAATGAAAGAAAATCCAAACTCATGCTCTAGATTAGATGGTCCTTTCAAAGTCATTAGGAGATTAACAACAACGCCTATCAACTGGATCTTCAAGGTAAGTATATATGTGAGTTCAAGCTTCAATATTACTGATTTAGTTCCTTATCATGCAGATGAAACGAATTTGAGGTCAAATCCTTCTCAAGTGGGAGAGGATGATGTGATCTTAGAAAGCAATGGAACTAAGGAGTTGGAACAGCTTGAACCAGAGCTTAAAGAAGTCCAAGATGGAGCTAAAGAACAGCTTGAACCTGAGGATACAAAGGACAAGGACCTAAATGTACCCGTTGGTCCCATGACTAGGTCTAAACAAGCAAAATTCCAACAAGCTCTTCATCAACTTTTACACACTATTCAGGGCAGTCTAGAGTGTGCTTACACAACTCTGGTTGTGATTCAAGCCACCTAAGACATTCATCAAGAGAGGTGTTGTGACTTGCACTCTTTTCCTTGTTTTGGGTTTATCCCATTGGGTTTTCCAAACAAGGTTTTTAATGAGGCTTGGACACAACACTTATACAAAAGCCTCTTGATGAATCTAAGCCCATTTTCTATCCTTAATTTCGTGCAAGAATACACCAAGAGTCTTTTCTTATTTTCAAGTTTGAACTTAGTCTTTCTTTTAATTGTTGTGTGTGTTTCCAAGAAGCTGTGCATGTACAGTTTTCTTCTCTTTATATTCTGGTCGAAATCTCTGAATAAAACATCAAACTCTTTTCTAAAAACCCAAGTATTCTGTGAATCCTGTTTGATCAAAGCTTGTCTAGTGTATTTCGGATTTTTCCTTACATTGCGAGCAAAAACAGATAGTCTGAGAGCCATTCCGCAACTCTTAGAAGTATCAACTCAATCCATTGCTTATCACATCAACACAATCGTTGGAGAGCATTCAGGGACGTGATCCTCTTCACCCAGGATCATATCAATTAGTATCAAGAAGAAATTGCCAAATCTCAAAACATGGCAAACTGGGATCACTTCGGTTAAAAGTGGGATAACTTCTTCATCATAACTCCAATGATATTGATTCAACTTCAGGATGATTCTACACTGATTTATGAATCGAAATCAATCTTCTTACATCTTGAATCATTCTGGTTTGATTAGAATCAAGAAGAAATTGCCAAATCTCCAAACAGGGTAAACTGGAGTCACTTCGGTTAAAAGTGGGTTAACTTCTTCATCATAACTCCTATGATATTGATTCAACTTCAGGGTGATCCTACACTGATTTATGAGTAAAAATCAAGCTTCTTACATCGTGATTCATTCTGGTTTGATTAGAATCAAGAAGAAATTGTCAAATCTCCAAACAAGGTAAATTGAAGTCACTTCGGTTAAAAGTGGGATAACTTCTTCATCATAACTCCTATTTACTTGATTCAACTTCAGGGTGATTCTAAACTTATTTATGAGTCCAAATCAAACTCTAACATCGTGATTCGTTCTGGTTTTATTAGTATCAAGAAGAAATTGCCAACTCTCCAAACAGGGTAAACTGGAATCACTTCGGTTAAAAGTGGGATAACTTCTTCATCATAACTCCCATGATCTCGATTCAACTTCACGGTAATTCTACACTGATTTATGAATCCAAATCAACCTTCTTACGTCGTGATTCATTCTGGTTTTATTAGTATCAAGAATAAATTGCCAAATCTCCAAACAGGACAAACTAGAATCACTTCGGTTAAAAGTTGGATAACTTCTTCATCATAACTCCTATGATATTGATTCAACTTCAGGATGATTCTACATTGATTTATGAGTACAAATCAAGCTTCTTACATCATGATTCATTCTGGTTTGATTAGAATCAAGAAGAAATTGCCAAATCTCCAAACAAGGTAAATTGGAGTCACTTCGGTTAAAAGTGGGATAACTTCTTCATCATAACTCCTATGATCTTGATTCAATTTCAGGGTGATTCTAAACTTATTTATGAGTCCAAATCAAGCTCTTACATCGTAATTCATTCTGGTTTTATTAGTATCAAGAAGAAACTGCCAACTCTCCAAACAAGGTAAACTGGAATCACTTCGGTTAAAAGTGGGATAACTTCTTCATCATAACTCCCATGATCTTGATTCAACTTCAGGGTAACACTACACTGATTTATGAATCCAAATCAACCTTCTTACGTCGTGACTCATTCTGGTTTGATTAGTATCAAGAATAAATTGCCAAATCTCCAAACAGGACAAACTAGAATCACTTCGGTTAAAAGTTAGATAACTTCTTCATCATAACTCCTATGATATTGATTCAACTTCAGGATGATTCTACATTGATTTATGAGTACAAATCAAGCTTCTTACATCGTGATTCATTCTGGTTTTATTAGAATCAAGAAGAAATTGCCAAATCTCCAAACATGGTAAACTGAAATCACTTCGGTTAAAAGTTGAATAACTTCTTCATCATAACTCCAATGATATTGATTCAACTTCAGGATGATTCTGCACTGATTTATGTGTCCAAATCAAGCTTCTTAAATCGTGATTCATTCTGGTTTTATTAGTATCAAGAAGAAATTGCCAAATCTCCAAACAGGGTAAACTAGATTCACTTCGGTTAAAAGTGGAATAACTTCTTCATAATAACTCCTATGATATTGATCCAAATTCAGGGTGATTATCCAGTGATTTATGAGTCCAAATAAATCTTCTTACATCTTCATTCATTCTAGTTTGATTAGATTCAAGAAGAAATTGCCAAATCTCCAAACAGGGTAAACTGGAATCACTTCGGTTAAAAGGGGGATAACTTCTTCATCATAACTCCCATGATCTTGATTCAACTTCAGGGTAATTCTACACTGATTTATGAATCCAAATCAACCTTCTTATATCGTGATTCATTCTGGTTTTATTAGTATCAAGAAGAAATTGCCAAATCTCCAAACAAGGCAAACTGGAATCACTTCGGTTAAAAGTGGGATAACTTCTTCATCATAACTCCTATGTTATTGATTCAACTTCAGGGTGATTATCCACTGATTTATGAGTCCAAATCAAGATTCTTACATCTTGATTCATTATGGTTTGATTAGAATCAAGAAGAAATTGCAAACTCTCCAAACAGGGCAAATTGGAATCACTTCGGTTAAATGTGGGATAACTTCTTCATCATAACTCATATGATGTTGATTCAACTTCAGGGTGATTCTAAGCTGATTTATGATTCCAAATCAAGATTATTACATCGTGATTCATTCTGGTTTTATTAGTATCAAGACGAAATTGCCAAATCTCAAAACATGGCAAACTGGGATCACTTCGGTTAAAAGTAGGATAACTTCTTCATCATAACTCCAATGATATTAACTCAACTTCAGGATTATTATAAACTGATTTATGAGTCCAAATAAAGCTTCTTACATCTTGATTCATTCTGGTTTGATTAGAATCAAGAAGAAATTGCCAAATCCCAAACAGGGTAAACTGGAGTCACTTCAGATAAAAGTGGGATAACTTCTTCATCATAACTCCCATGATCTTATTTCAACTTCAAGTTAATTCTACACTAATTTATGAGTCCAAATCAAGATTCTTACATCGTTATTCATTCTGGTATTATTAGTATCAAGAAGAAATTGCCAAATCTCAAAACATGGCAAACTGGGATCACTTCGGTTAAAAGTGGGATAACTTCTTCATCATAACTCCAATGATATTGATTCAACTTCAGGATGATTCTACACTGATTTATGAGTCCATATAAAGCTTCTTACATCTTGATTCATTCTGGTTTGATTAGAATCAAGAAGAAATTGCCAAATCTCCAAACAGGGTAAACTGGAGTCACTTCGGTTAAAAGTGGGTTAACTTCTTCATCATAACTCCTATGATATTGATTCAACTTCAGGGTGATTCTACAGTGATTTATGAGTATAAATCAAGCTTCTTACATCGTGATTCATTCTGGTTTGATTAAAATCAAGAAGAAATTGCCAAATCTCCAAAAAAGGTAAATTGGAGTCACTTCGGTTCAAAGTGGGATAACTTCTTCATCATAACTCCTATGATCTTGATTCAACTTCAGGGTGATTCTAAACTTATTTATGAGTCCAAATCAAGATTATTACATAGTGATTCGTGCTGGTTTTATTAGTATCAAGAATAAATTGCCAACTCTCCAAACAGGGTAAACTGGAATCACTTCGGTTAAAAGTGGGATAACTTCTTCATCATAAGTCCAATGATATTGATTTAACTTCAGGATGATTCTGAACTGATTTATGAGTCCAAATCAAGCTTCTTACATCGTGATTCATTCTGGTTTTATTAGTATCAAGAAGAAATTGTCAACTCTCCAAACATGGCAAACTGGAATCACTTCGGTTAAAAGTGGGATAACTTCTTCATCATAACTCCTATGATATTGATTCAAATTCAGGGTGATTACCCCCTGATTTATGGGTCCAAATAAAGCTTCTTACATCTTGATTCATTCTGGTTTGATTAGAATCAAGAAAAAATTGCCAAATCTCCAAACTGGGTAAACTGGAATCACTTCGGTTAAAAGTGGGATAACTTCTTCATCATAACTCCTATGATCTTGATTCAAATTCAGGGTGATTCTACTGATTAATGAGTCCAAATCAAGATTCTTACATTGTGATTCATTCTGGATTTATTACTATCAAGAATAAATTGCCAAATCTCCAAACAGGACAAACTGAAATCACTTCGGTTAAAAGTGGGATAACTTCTTCATCATAACTCCTATGATTTTGATTCAATTTCAGGGTGATTCTACACTGATTTATGAGTACAAATAAAGCTTCTTACATCGTGATTCATTCTAGTTTGATTAGAATCAAGAAGAAATTGCCAAATCTCCAAACAGGGTAAACTGGAATCACTTAGGTTAAAAGTGGGATAACTTCTTTCATCATAAGTCGAATGATATTGATTCAACTTCAGGATGATTGTGAACTGATTTATGAGTCCAAATCAAGCTTCTTACATCGTGATTCATTCTGGTTTTATTAGTATCAGGATGATATTGATTCAACTTCAAGATGATTCTGCACTGATTTATGAGTCCAAATCAAGCTTTTTACATCTTGACTCATTCTGGTTTGATTAGAATCAAGAAGAAATTACCAAATCTCCAAACAAGGTAAATTGGAGTCACTTCGGTTAAAAGTGGGATAACTTCTTCATCATAACTCCTATGATCTTGATTCAACTTCAGGGTGATTCTAAACTTATTTATGAGTCCAAATCAAGCTTCTTACATCGTGATTAATTCTGGTGTTATTAGTATCAAGAAGAAATTGCCAACTCTCCAAACATGGTAAACTGGAATCACTTCGGTTAAAAGTGGGATAACTTCTTCATCATAACTCCCATGATCTTGATTCTACTTCAGGGTAATTCTACACTTATTTATGTTTCCAAATCAAGCTTCTTACATCGTGATTCATTCTGGTTTTATTAGTATCAAGAAGAAATTGCCAAATCTCCAAATAGGGTAAACTGGATTCACTTCGGTTAAAAGTGGGATAACTTCTTCATCATAACTCCTATGTTATTGATTCAACTTCACGGTGATTATACACTTATTTATGAGTCCAAATCAAGATTCTTACATCTTGATTCATTATGGTTTGATTAGAATCAAGAAGAAATTGTCAAATCTCCAAAAAGGGTAAACTGGAATAACTTCGGTTGAAAGTGGGATAACTTCTTCATCATAACTCCTATGATCTTGATTCAAATTCAGGTGAATTCTAAACTTATTTATGACTCCAAATAAAGCATCTTACATCGTGATTCGTTCAGGTTTTATTAGTATCAAGAAGAAATTGCCAACTCTCCAAACAGGGTAAACTGGAATCACTTTGGTTAAAAGTGGGATAACTTCTTCATCATAACTCCCATGATCTTGATTCAACTTCAGGGTAAATCTAAACTTATTTATGAGTCCCAATCAAGCTTCTTACATCGTGATTCATTCTGGCTTTATTAGTATCAACCAAATCTCCAAACATGGTAAACTGGATTCACTTAGGTTAAAAGTGGGATAACTTCTTCATCATAACTCCTATGATATTGATTCAACTTCAGGGTGATTATCCACTGATTTATGAGTCCAAATCAAGATTATTACATCTTTATTCATTATGGTTTGATTAGAATCAAGAAGAAATTGCAAACTCTCCAAACAGGGCAAACTTGAATCACTTCGGGTAAAAGTGGGATAACTTCTTCATCATAACTCCTATGATCTTGATTAAAATTCAGGGTGATTCTACTCTTACTTATGAGTCCAAATCAAACTTCTTACATCGTGATTCATTCTAGTTTTATTAGTATCAAGAAGAAATTGCCAAATTTTTAAAAAGGGCAAACTGGGATCACTTTGGTTAAAAGTGGGATAACTTCTTCATCATAACTCCAATGATATTGATTCAACTTCAGGATGATTCTTCACTGATTTATGAGTCCATATAAATCTTCTTACATCTTGATTCATTCTGGTTTGATTAGAATCAAGAAGAAATTGCCAAATCTCCAAACAGGGTAAACTGGAGTCAATTCGGTTAAAAGTGGGTTAACTTCTTCATCATAACTCCTATGATATTGATTCAACTTCAGGGTGATTCTACAGTGATTTATGAGTATAAATCAAGCTTCTTACATCGTGATTCATTATGGTTTGATTAGAATCAAGAAAAATTGCCAAATCTCCAACAAGGTAAATTGGAGTCACTTTGGTTAAAAGTGGGATAACTTCTTCATCATAACTCCTATGATCTTGATTCAACTTCAGGGTGATTCTAAACTTATTTATGAGTCCAAATCAAGATTATTACAACTTTATTCGTTCTAGTTTTATTAGTATCAAGAAGAAATTGCCAACTCTCCAAACAGGGTAAACTGGAATCACTTCGGTTAAAGTGGGATAACTTCTTCATCATAAGTCCAATGATATTGATTTAACTTCAGGATGATTCCGAACTGATTTATGAGTCCAAATCAAGCTTCTTACATCGTGATTCATTCTGGTTTTATTAGTATCATGAAGAAATTCTCAACTCTCCAAAAAGGGCAAACTGGAATCACTTCGGTTAAAAGTGGGATAACTTCTTCATCATAACTCCTATGATATTGATTCAAACTCAGGGTGATTACCCCCTGCTTTATGAGTCCAAATAAAGCTTCTTACATCTTGATTCATTCTGGTTTGATTAGAATCAAGAAGAAATTGCCAAATCTCCAAACTGGGTAAACTGGAATCACTTCGGTTAAAAGTGGGATAACTTCTTCATCATAACTCCTATGATCTTGATTCAAATTCAGGGTGATTCTACTGAGTAATGAGTCCAAATCAAGATTCTTACATTGTGATTCATTCTGGTTTTATTACTATCAAGAATAAATTGCCAAATCTCCAAACAGGAGAAACTGGAATCACTTCGGTTAAAAGTGGGATAACTTTTTCATCATAACTCCTATGATCTTGATTCAATTTCAGGGTGATTCTACACTGATTTATGAGTACAAATAAAGCGTCTTACATCGTGATTCATTCTAGTTTGATTAGAATCAAGAAGAAATTACCAAATCACCAAACAGGGTAAACTAGAATCACTTAGGTTAAAAGTGGGATAACTTCTTTCATCATAAGTCCAATGATATTGATTCAACTTCAGGATGATTGTGAACTGATTTATGAGTCCAAATCAAGCTTCTTAAATCGTGATTCTTTCTGGTTTTATTAGTATCAGGATGATATTGATTCAACTTCAAGATGATTCTGCACTGATTTATGAGTCCAAATCAAGCTTCTTACATCTTGACTCATTATGGTTTGATTAGAATCAAGAAGAAATTACCAAATCTCCAAACAAGGTAAATTGGAGTCACTTCGGTTAAAAGTGGGATAACTTCTTCATCATAACTCCTATGATCTTGATTCAACTTCAGGGTGATTCTAAACTTATTTATGAGTCCAAATCAAGCTTCTTACATCGTGATTCATTCTTGTTTTATTAGTATCAAGAAGAAATTGCCAACTCTCCAAACAGGGTAAACTGGAATCACTTCGGTTAAAAGTGGGATAACTTCTTCATCATAACTCCCATGATCTTGATTCTACTTCAGGGTAATTCTACACTTACTTATGTTTCCAAATCAAGCTTCTTACATCGAGATTCATTCTGGTTTTATTACTATCAAGAAGAAATTTCCAAATCTCCAAACAGGGTAAATTGGATTCACTTCGGTTAAAAGTGGGATAACTTCTTCATCATAACTCCTATGTTATTGATTCAACTTCAGGGTGATTATACACTGATTTATGAGTCCAAATCAAGTTTCTTACATCGTGATTCATTCTGGTTTTATTAGTAACAAGAATAAATTGCCAAATCTCCAAACAGGACAAACTGGAATCGCTTCAGTTAAAAGTTGGATAACTTCTTCATCATAACTCCTATGATATTGATTCAAGTTCAGGATGATTCTACATTGACTTATGAGTACAAATCAAGCTTCTTACATCGGTATTCATTATGGTTTGATTAGAATCAAGAAGAAATTGCAAACTCTCCAAATAGGGCAAATTGGAATCACTTCGGTTAAAAGTGGAATAACTTCTTCATCATAACTCCTATGAACTTGATTTAACTTCAGGGTGATTCTAAACTGATTTATTAGTCCAAATCAAGCTTCTTACATCGTGATTCGTTCTGGTTTTATTAGTATCAAGAAGAAATTGCCAAATCTCCAAACAGGGCAAACTGGGATCACTTCGGTTAAAAGTGGGATAACTTCTTCATCATAACTCCAATGATATTGACTCAACTTCAGGATTATTATACACTGATTAATGAGTCCAAATCAAGTTTCTTACATCATGATTCATTCTGGTTTTATTAGTAACAAGAATAAATTTCCAAATCTCCAAACAGGACAAACTGGAATCGCTTCGTTTAAAAGTTGGATAACTTCTTCATCATAACTCCTATGATATTGATTCAACTTCAGGATGATTCTACATTGACTTATGAGTAAAAATCAAGCTTCTTACATCGTGATTCATTATGGTTTGATTAGAATCAAGAAGAAATTGCAAACTCCCCAAATAGGGCAAATTGGAATCACTTCGGTTAAAAATGGAATAACTTCTTCATCATAACTCCTCTGATCTTGATTCAACTTCAGCGTCATTCTAAACTGATTTATGAGTCCAAACCAAGCTTCTTACATCGTGATTCATTCTGGTTTTATTAGTATCAAGACGAAATTGCCAAATCTCAAAACAAGGCAAACTGGGATCACTTCGGTTAAAAGTGAGATAACTTCTTCATCATTACTCCTATGATATTGATTCAAATTCAGGGTGATTATCCACTGATTTATGAGTCCAAATAAAGCTTCTTACATCTTGATTCATTCTGGTTTGATTAGAATAAAGAAGAAATTGCCAAATCTCCAAACAGGGTAAACTGGAATCACTTCGGTTAAAAGTGGGATAACTTCTTCATCATAACTCCCATGATCTTGATTCAACTTCATGGTAATTCTACACTGATTTATGAATCCAAATTAACCTTCTTACATCGTGATTCATTCTGGTTTTATTAGTATCAAGAAGAAATTGCCATCTCTCCAAACAGGGTAAACTGGAATCACTTCGGTTAAAAGTGGGATAACTTCTTCATCATAACTCCCATGATATTGATTCAACTTCAGGGTAATTCTACACTGATTTATGTTTCCAAATCAAGCTTCTTATATCGTGATTCATTCTGGTTTTATTAGTATCAAAAAGAAATTGTCAAATCTCCAAACAGGGTAAACTAGATTCACTTCGGTTAAAAGTGGGATAACTTCTTCATCATAACTACTATGTTATTGATTCAACTTCAGGGTGATTATCAACTGATTTATGAGTCCAAATCAAGATTCTTACATCTTGATTCATTATGGTTTGATTAGAATCAAGAAGAAATTGCAAACTCTCCAAACAGGACAAATTGGAATCACTTCGGTTAAAAGTGGGATAACTTCTTCATCATAACTCCTATGATCTTGATTCAACTTCAGGTTCATTCTAAACTGATTTATGAGTCCAAATCAAGCTTCTTATTTATTAGTATCAAGACGAAATTGCCAAATCTCAAAACAGGGCAAACTGGGATCACTTCGGTTAAAAGTGGGACAACTTCTTCATCATAACTCCAATGATATTAACTCAACTTCAGGATTATTATAAACTGATTTATGAGTCCAAATAAAGCTTCTTACATCTTGATTCATTCTGGTTTGATTAGAATCAAGAAGAAATTGCCAAATCTCCAAACAGGGTAAACTGGAGTCACTTCGGTTAAAAGTGGGTTAACTTCTTCATCATAACTCCTATGATATTGATTCAACTTCAGGGTGATTCTACAGTAATTTACAATTACAAATCAAGCTTCTTACATCGTGATTCATTCTGGTTTGATTAGAATCAAGAAGAAATTACCGAAACTCCAAACAAGGTAAATTGGAGTCACTTCGGTTAAAAGTGGGATAACTTCTTCATTATAACTCCTATGATCTTGATTCAACTTCAGGGTGATTCTAAACTTATTAATGAGTCCAAATAAAGATTATTAAATCATGATTTGTTCTGGTTTTATTAGTATCAAGAAGAAATTGCCAACTCTCCAAACATGGTAAATTGGAATCACTTCGGTTAAATGTGGGATAACTTCTTCATCATAACTCTCATGAACTTGATTCAACTTCAGGGTAATTCTACACTGATTTATGAATCCAAATCAACCTTCTTACATCGTGATTCATTCCGGTTTTATTAGTATCAAGAATAAATTGCCAAATTTCCAAACAGGACAGACTGGAATCATTTCGGTTAAAAGTTGGATAACTTCTTCATCATAACTCCTATGATATTGATTCAACTTCAGGATGATTCTATATTGATTTATGAGTACAAATCAAGCTTCTTACATCGTGATTCATTCTGGTTTGATTAGAATCAAGAAGAAATTGTCAAATCTACAAACATGGTAAACTGGAATCACTTCGGTTCAAAGTGGAATAACTTCTTCATCATAAGTTCAATTATATTGATTCAACTTTAGGATGATTCTGCACTTATTTATGTGTCCAAATCAAGCTTCTTAAATCGTGATTCATTCTGGTTTTATTAGTATCAAGAAGAAATTTTCAAATCTCCAAACAGGGTAAACTGGATTCACTTCGGTTAAGAGTGGGATAACTTCTTCATCATAACTCCTATGATATTGATTCAAATTCAGGGTGATTATCCACTGATTTATGAGTCCAAATAAAGATTCTTACATCTTGATTCATTCTGGTTTGATTAGAATCAAGAAAAAATTGTCAAATCTCAAAACAGGGTAAACTGGAATCACTTCGGTTAAAAGTGGGATAACTTCGTCATCATAACTCCTATGATCTTGATTCAAACGCAGGGTGATTCTACTGATTAATGAGTCCAAATCAAGCTTCTTACATCGTGATTCATTCTGGTTTTATTACTATCAAGAATAAATTGCCAAATCTCCAAACAGGGCAAACTGGAATCACTTCGGTTAAAAGTGGGATAACTTCTTCATCATAACTCCTATGATCTTGTGTCAATTTCAGGGTGATTCTACACTGATTTATGAGTACAAATAAAGCTTCTTACATCGTGATTTATTCTGGTTTGATTAGAATCAAGAAGAAATTGTCAAATCTCCAAACAGGGTAAAATGGAATCACTTCGGTTAAAAGTGGGATAACTTCTTTCATCATAAGTCCAATGATATTGATTCAACTTCAGGGTGATTCTATACTGATTTATGAGTCCAAATCAAGCTTCTTACATCGTGATTCATTCTGGTTTTATTAGTATCAAGAATAAATTCCCAAATCTCCAAACATGGCAAACTGGAATCACTTCAGTTAAAAGTGGGATAACTTCTTTATCATAACTCCTATGATCTTGATTCAAATTCAGGGTGATTCTAAGCTTATTTATGAGTCCAAATCAAGCTTCTTACATCGTGATTAGTTCTGGTTTTATTAGTATCAAGAAGAAATTGCTAACTCTCCAAACAGGGTAAACTGGAATCACTTTGGTTAAAAGTGGGATAACTTCTTCATCATAACTCCCATGATCTTGATTCAACTTCAGTGTTAGAAAATGAAGAACTGAGTGAAGAACCAGAGTGAAAGAGAGTAAACTCGAGAGAGAGAGATAGATATACTCGAAACTAAGAGAGAGAGTGAAGAAGGATCTGTTTCCTTAGGTTAAAGTGTGAATCGGTTACAAGATTAAATAGGCAAGTTGCCTATACAGAGAAATGAATAAACTAAGCTTGCCTAAGTACAAAAAAGAATAAACAAAAGGGTTCTGCTCGAGAAGGGGTCTGCTCAAGGCACTGAAAGTGACTTGTCTCCAACGGATGGGAGCTTAAATGGAACATGTGACTTTGCTTATTTTAATCATTCCTCTTGTCCCATAATATCTCCAACGGTCTTCTCTCCTTTCTGATGTCGACCAAGGTGAGTTTAAACTTGCCTTGACTCTGAAGACACGTTAGGTTAAGATTGAGTGACTTGTGAGGCAAGTGTTGTACGGACATGCTTGCATTTCAAGTAAGCTCGGATCTTCATCTACATTTTCAAGTGATTCCAGATCCTCCCTTCCTCTTGTTTATTTATTCTCTTTGTCAATACTCCCCCTCAAGCTTAGCCATACAGCATGGTTAAGCTTGGAGACCATGAATACATCCCTCATTAAAACCTTTGTGTGTAAAACCCACTGGGATAAAACCACACAAGGAAAAAGAGTAGATGCTTCATGGCTAAGGGGATCATGATCTGGATAAGTCTATGAGTCCCAACCTTGGATGTATGAACTCACAGACTTTAGTGCTTGCCCCCTTGGTAAAGATGTCTGCTAGTTGATCTTCACTTCTGGTATAGCAAGGTAGGATGATCTTCTGTTACACAGCTTGCCTTACTTTATGACAATCAACTTCAATATGCTTTGTTCTTTCATGGAACACCGAGTTTGATGCTATGTGTATGGCAGCCTGATCATCACAATGCATAGTGATAGGAGTAGTGGTTTCAATGCCCAAGTCTAGGAGTAGATTCCTGATCCAAATGAGCTCACTTGTCAACTTCCTCATTGCCCTATATTCTGCTTCAGCAATTGAACATGACACCACATTTTGCTTCTTGCTCTTCCAAGTTACTAAGTTGCCTCCAATGAATGTGCAATAGCCTGATGTGGATCTCCTGTCTATTCTATCACCAGCCCAATCAGCATCACAGTAGCCTACAATCTCTGTGCTCTTGTTGCATCCCATCCAGACTCCTTGACCCGGAGCTTCTCTCAAGTACCTTATGACCCTATCCACCATGTTCCAATGATGAATCTTAGGAGCTTGCATATGTTGACTGATCTGGTTAACAGCAAAGCAAATGTCTGGCCATGTGATGGTAAGATAGATCAGCTTCCCAACCATTCTCCTATAGCTTGGCATCCTCAAATGGCTCATCTTCAAACTCCCCCTCACGCAAGACTTTGTATCCATCTTCTAGTGGAGTTTTGGCTATTCTTCCTCCAAGAGTGCCTGCCTCATTCAACAGATCAAGTGTGTACTTCCTTTAGGATAAATGGAGCCCCTCTTTATAGCGGCATATCTAAATCCCTAGGAAGTACTTTAACTCTCCCAAATCTTTGATATCTGATGTAGATTTAAGGAAAGACTTAGTAGAGATGATACCTTCCTTGTTGTTTCCAGTGATGATTATATCATCAACATAGATGAGGATAACCACAATTCCTTCTTGGCTTGTGAGGGTGAAGAGTGTGTTGACATGAAGAAGAAATAAGAATGTTTGAAGATACAAGAAGATCATCCGAGCAGAGAAAGTGGTCTGTCGGTACTATAACACATATCCTAACCTAACCTATCTTGCAAGGCAAGCAAGGGGGAAGGGATTTTGTGTCTAAGTATTCAAGAGGCTCTGGAATAATTTGAATTGGTCAATGGAGCTGTTGGAATAAGAAGACAAAGGGAAGTCACATGTGAGCTGAAGAATTGGGACCACTTCAGACCTGTCCCTTTCTCTGCTGCTGACTGAGCCAATTTGGCTGTTTCTGATGTATTTCTTTATTATTTTCTCTTCTGTCTACTTGCCTATTGTTTCCCTATTTATAGGTTGTTCCCATAAACACATTAAGCAAGGAAATAGTTTTCCTCTCTCTCTCTCTTGTCTTCCCCACGAATTTCTCTCTCTCTCTTTCATGTTCTTGATGTTCTTCATTTCTCTCAACAAACCAGACACTAAATCACTTTATTCTAACATGGTATCAGAGCTAATAAGCTCTTGAAATCTTATTCTCATCATTCTCTTACATTACTTCCGCAAATCTGTTCTGTTTCATTCTGATTTTTAAAAATTTTCTCCTAGAACCACTCTTTTACCCTCTGGATAATAGTTGTTCTTGAGGTGTTCTTGATAGAAAATTCAAAAACGGAGGTGATTCCAGTTACCCTCAAGGGAGTTAACTATCTCTTGTGGTCTAGACTTGTCAAGACTGCTCTTGGAGGAAGAGGTCTCTGGTCACATGTGTGTGATGACAAACCTCCAAAGAAAACCAGCCTAGGAGAGGATGGTAAAGAAGTGGTGCTGGCTGATGATAGAAAATGGGATCAGCAGGATCTTATGGTGTTGTCCATCATTCAAAACAGCCTTGAGGCATCTATCCTGGAAGCTTAATCCTACTGTGAAACTTCCAAGGAATTGTGGGATACACTTCAGAGGGTGTATGGCAACATATCTAATCTAAGCAGGGTGTTTGAAGTCAAAAAAGCTATCAACTACCTGAAACAAGATGAATGTGAGTTCAACCAGCATATTGGGAAGTTTAGGAGCTTATGGTCAGAGCTTAACATGCTTAGACCAAGCTCTAGTGATCCTGAAGTCATCAGAGAAAGACAAGAACAAGATATGGTCTTTAGTCTGCTACTGACTCTAAATCCTTCATTTAACCAGCTTATCAAGCATGTTCTGAGAGAAGATAAGCTTCCTAGTGTGGATGATGTGTGTGCTCTTATCCAGAAAGAACAAATCACTAACACACTCTTTGAGAAGGAAAAGAAGCTTGCTCACCCAACAAAGAACATTCCAAGTAATAAAGGAAGAGTGGTGTTGTTTCCAGGGTATAAGAAAGATAAGAAACAACATAGAAGAAAGAACCTGAAGCCAAGAGCGATGGATATTAAGTTGGTCAGAAGTTTTCTCAAGAAGATTGAGCATCAAACGATTGAAGGGAAAACCATGTATTCAGCTTTCATTAGTGATTCAAATGAAGGAGGAACATGGAAAAGTAAGGATGGGGCGACCAGAATTGATGGTCTAGTGACCAGGAGTGACTTGAATGAATTCATCAAGGCTGCCAAGGCCATTATCTCATCCAAGAAGGCTGGTACACATTTTCTTGACTCTAAACCCATCATTATAGATTCAGGAGCTAGTCACCATATGATTAGTGAGAGGAATCTGATTAGTGATGTCAAGCCTGCCTCAGGGAATGTGATTATAGCAAATGGAGATAAGGTTAAGATAGAAGGGATAGGGAACCTTAACATGTTTGATAGAGAATCATCTGCCTTATACATGCCTCAGTTTACTTCTAACATGTTATCAGTAAGGAAGGCCACAGTTGATTTGAGTTGTTAAGTTGTCTTCAGACCTGATGATGTCGAGTTTCAAGATCTAAAGACAGGGCAGGTGATTGGAAGAGGACACAGCCATGAGGAGCTTTATCATCTCCAAAGGACAGAAACATCTCCTTCTATATGCATGGTCAGTACATCTACTGGGGTTGATGGCAATACATGGCACGCCAGATTGGGACATCCTCATGCTAGAGCTCTAAATCTGATGCTTCCTGGTGTGGTGTTTGGAAATGATGGGTGTGAAGCATGTATCTTGGGGAAGCATTGTAGGACAGTCTTTCCAAGGTCCAGCACAATCTATGAGAAGTGCTTTGACCTTGTTCATTCTGATGTGTGGACTTCTCCATGTCTTTCCAGAGAGAATCACAAATATTTTGTGACTTTCATTGATGAGAGGTCTAAGTACACTTGGGTGACACTGATTCAGTCTAAGGATAGAGTGCTTGAAGCTTTCAAGAATTTCCAGACCCATGTCACCAATCATTTCAGTGCCAAACTCAAAATCCTTAGGTCAGATAATGGTGGAGAGTACACAAGTCAAGCATTCAAGCAATATCTAGCTCAACATGGGATCATACACCAGACAAGCTGTCCTTATACTCCTCAACAAAATGGAGTAGCTGAGAGGAAGAATAGGCATCTGATGGAGGTAGCAAGGTCAATGATGTTCCATACTAATGTCCCAAAGAGATTTTGGAGTGATGCTGTGATGGCTGCTTGTTATCTTATCAACAGGATCCCTACTAAGATACTCAGTGACCTGTCTCCATTTGAGGTACTAAACAACAACAAGCCATCATTGGATCATTTGCGTGTCTTTGGCTGCCTCTGCTTTGTCTTGACACCAGGGGAACAGAGGAGCAAGTTAGATGCCAGAAGCTCAAAGGCTATGTTCATTGGATATTCTCCAACACAAAAGGGGTATAAGTGTTATGATCCAGTGACAAGGAGGGTTTTAGTCTCAAGAGATGTGAAATTTGTGGAGACTAAGGGATACTATGAGGAGAAGAGTTGGGATGACTTGAAAGATCTATCTCAATCATCAGAAAAAGCCACCAGTCTAAGGATGATATTGGAGAACCTTGGTATTAGCATGCCTCGGGAGAATCAGGAAACAAGGGTGTGTCCACCTAAAGCAGCATCTGGTCCAGAAATTGTAGTTGATGAAGATGGGGTTAATGAAGTTGTGGAGGACATTCATCCTGATCCTGAAGGGGGCAATCAACATGAATCAGATACTGGCACAGAAGCTCATGATCAGGATGAAAGGCAACAAGAATCAGTCTCTCAACCTGATGAGGTAGAATCTGATGAAGAAGAAAAATCAGAAGAGGTTCAGCCTTTGAGAAGAAGTACAAGACTGAAGAAGGATCCTTCAAATTGGATTAACACCAGAGTCTACTTCAACTCTCAAGCGGTTGCTCATCCTATTCAAGCAGTATGTTCCTTGGCTCAATATCCACAAGAACATCAAGTGTTCATTTGTGAACTGGATCAGGAGTATATCCCAAGGTCATATGAAGAAGCTATGGAACATAAAGAGTGGAGAGACTCTGTTGGAAATGAGATCAATGCAATGGTGGTCAATGACACTTGGTATGAGGCTGAGCTTCCAAAAGGGAAGAAGGCAGTGACAAGCAAGTGGGTTTTTACCATCAAGTATTTGGCAAATGGAAAGGTGGAAAGGCGCAAGACAAGGCTGGTTGCAAGAGGATTTACTCAGACATATGGAGAAGACTATATTGATACCTTTGCACCAGTAGCAAAGCTTCACACCATTAGGATCATTTTATCACTTGCCACCAATTTGGAATGGGATTTGTGGCAAATGGATGTGAAGAATGCTTTCCTGCAAGGAGAGTTAGAAGATGAAGTGTACATGCATCCTCCTCCTGGTTTAGAACACCTAGTCAAACCAGGGAATGTATTGAGACTGAAAAAAGCAATCTATGGGCTGAAGCAATCACCAAGAGCTTGGTATCACAAGCTGAGCACCACTCTCAATGGAAGGGGATTTGTGAAGTCTGAAGCTGATCATACCCTCTTCACCCTCACCAGTCCACAAGGCATTGTTGTTATCTTGGTGTATGTAGATGATATCATCATCACAGGAAGCGACAAGGAAGGAATTCAAGCCACCAAAGCCTTTCTCAAATCAGTGTTTGACATCAAGGATCTTGGAGAGCTTAAGTACTTTCTTGGAATTGAAGTGTGTAGATCCAAGGATGGACTCTTCCTGTCTCAAAGGAAGTATGCACTGGATCTGTTGAGTGAGGCAGGAAACCTTGGAGGAAGACCAGCTAAGACTCCCCTTGAAGATGGATACAAGGTGCTACGAGAGGGGGAGTTTGAGGACAAACCATATGAAGATGTCAGGAAGTATAGAAGGATGGTTGGGAAGCTGATTTACCTAACTATCACTCGACCAGACATTTGCTTTGCTGTGAACCAAGTGAGCCAGCACATGCAAGCTCCTAAGGTTCATCACTGGAACATGGTGGAGAGGATCATGAGATATCTAAGAGAAGCTCCTGGTCAAGGAGTGTGGATGGGTTGCAATGGAAGCACTGAGATTGTAGGATATTGTGATGCTGATTGGGCAGGAGATAGAGTTGATAGGAGATCAACCACAGGGTACTGTACATTCATTGGAGGCAACTTGGTGACTTGGAAGAGCAAAAAGCAGAAGGTGGTTTCATGTTCAAGTGCTGAGGCAGAGTATAGAGCAATGAGGAAGCTCACAAATGAACTTGTGTGGATCAAAGGACTGCTTAAAGACTTGGGTATTGAGGTTACATCACCAATCACAATGCATTGTGATAATCAAGCTGCCATTCACATTGCCAGCAACTCAGTATTCCATGAAAGAACCAAGCACATTGAAGTAGACTGCCACAAGGTTAGACAAGCTGTGGAGCAACAAATCATCCTCCCTTGCTACACTAGAAGTGAAGACCAGCTAGCTGACATTTTCACCAAAGGAGCAAGCACCAAAGTCTGTGAGTTCATTCATTCAAAACTTGGACTCATAGACCTCACTTGTCACTGATCCTCTTGCCATGAAGTTCTCTACTCTTTTTCCTTGGTGTGTTTTTGTCCCATTGGGTTTTTCAGACTAAGGTTTTAATGAGGGAGTTCTTCATGGTTTCCAAGCTTGACCAGTCTCTATGGTAAAGCTTGAGGGGGAGTGTTGACATGAAGAAGAAATAAGAATGTTTGAAGATACAAGAAGATCATCCGAGCAGAGAAAGTGGTCTGTCGGTACTATAAAACATATGGAGCTGTTGGAATAAGAAGACAAAGGCAAGTCACATGTGAGCTGAAGAATTGGGACCACTATAGACCTGTCCCTTTCTCTGCTGCTGGCTGAGCCAATTTGGCTGTTTCTGATGTATTTCTTTATTATTTTCTCTTCTGTCTACTTGCCTATTGTTTCCCTATTTATGGGTTGTTCCCATAAACACATTAAGCAAGGAAATAGATTTCCTCTCTCTCTCTCTTGTCTTCCCCACGAATTTCTCCTTCTCTCTCTCATATTCTTGCTGTTCTTCATTTCTCTCAACAAACCAGACACTAAATCACTTTATTCTAACACTAAGGACTTCAGATTTATCATGGTGGAGTCCTTAGGCTCTGGATCATGGCCTAAACGTGTGATGCAAGCATGAACTCCATCACTTGCACACACCATCATCTTGGAACTCTTCTTTAGGCTGATTGTGTCTCCCCCTCAATGTGACACCTCGCCATCTTCAGAGAGTTTTAGAGACCACCAGCTTCTGCTTCATAGATCACCAAGTAAGGTACCTGATACATTATCCCAAAGGTGCATCAGTTCTTGAGGAAATGCACTCATCAAACTAAGCTCAATAACAATTTAAGTATAAGGACAATAATGAATGTATTGAGATGAGTTTAAGGTGCTTCCCTTTCATAAGTATGATGGGGAGTGAACTCCACTTGAATTCCCCACTTGGTAAGAAAATACTCAGATCATGGAAGCTCAATCTCATGCTTGGGACTGAGAATAATGAAGGACCAAGCTTGTATTGGGACAGTGAGTTCCTTTAGTCTTCTTTGATCTGGTTTATGATGCAAGTGTGAACTCCACAGCTTGCCAATGGCTTGTGGCGGCTGGATCTTCAGGATTGCTTCTTCATTACCCCTCCTCAAGCTTGATCCAGAGAGTATAGGGATGGACCAAGCTTGGAAGTGAGCAAGACTGAGCTAGGACCAGGAGCGCATCACCCCAACAGCTGCGCTTAAGTCAACCAGTTCCTCCTCCCTTGATCTCCTCTCCACTGCCTAGAACAACTCTTCCTTGTGTGTCTCTTGGAACCAGGAGCTCAACAACCAAATGGCCTGCGCTTAAATCAACCGGTTCTCTACGCACAAGTGATCTCTCCATGGTCAGGAATATACATCATGTGTAGGCTCTGAATCAAACAGGAATATACATCATGTCTAGGCTCTGAACACATGGGCAAAGCCTTCTTCTTTGTCTCGGATTGATGATAGACAGCTAGCACCTCTTGTGTACCTGAAACATCACTCAACCTCCAGCAAGAATTAGACCACACATTAGGATCAGAGCTTGATAACTCACCAAGTCTGATCCATAATTATTAACAAGATGCAATGGACTGAATCTAAACAACTCATTCAGTTCAAATCCAAGCAACCAACTCTCTAAATGCACATGTATGATAACTCATCAATAACAAGGCATTTAGGCAAATTTTAATGACCATTTAAGCAACACTATGATTAAATGTCAAAAACAGAGACTAGATAACTCATCTAATCACCTTAACCAGTTTAAGAATGCATCACAGGACCAGGAACAACCTATGGATGCAAAACAAGACATAGAGCCAACATATAGATGCATTACATGACCAGGAAACTCTCCTAGACCTCTAGCAATGCCACAAGACTCAAACCAGGTACTAGACAACTCGCCTAGACAATTCTGAACACAAACAATTTATCTAAAGCAATAACTAGTCATGACCATGCTAGCAAGCTTAGAAACAATTAAAACAGAACCACACACACAGTTTTTGTATTATGGGACAGAAACTAGGTTCAACAACTCTAGCAACTTTAAACTGTCCCTAAGATATTAAACACACCACTCAACACAACCAGACATAAAGACACAAGCTTTACTCAAGGGAAAGAGGTTTAGCTTACAACCAAGGAACCTGATCTGGTTCCTTGAACCTCCAAGGCACATGGTTCACCTGAACTTGGCAGATTTGGATTTTGGGTTCTCTACCCAACTCCATTCCTTTGAGTGTGCTTTCCCCTTGAACCTATCATGCTTAGGATCTCTCCTTTCTTCCTGTTTACCAGACGCCACCTTCTGGAAGATAGTGAGAGACTCCATCTTGAAAAGAACATCAGATTTGCTTGTACAGATTTTGTTTGGAGTTTTGCTTGCCAAACAGCTCCAAAACATTTTGCTTCCAAGAGATCTCTTCAGGATGGACAGGAGGCACGAGGATAGACTCTGGAGAGTCTCTGTACACGCCATTGTTGCAGTCTTCTTCCTCTTGAAGAGACTGAACAGCCAACTAGACAGAAACTTCTCCAATTGTTTTAAAACAGCCATGAGGTTGAGCTTGTGCTTGATTTGCGGAAGCTTTGAGTTTCAGGAGCTTGGGAGCTCTGATACCATGTTAGAATAGAGAGATTAGGGTGTGTGAATGGTGTTTAGAACAGAATGTGGTCGAAATTAAAGAGAAAAGAATTACGAGAGTATGTGAGAATCAAAGAGACTGCAATGGAGAATAAGAGAGGTTTAGGAGGAGTATAAGAGATTGCTGTGAGAAATTTCGTGTAACCAGAGAATAGAGAGAATAATGAGACCAGAGAATGGTGAAGAAGAAAGGGGAACTCCCCACTTTCAGCTTAGAGGTTTCAGAATACACATGGAGTGGCTTTATAGCCAGATTACAACTTGCAACATATTAAACTATTGTTAAAGTACAGATTTACTAAACTAATATTATTGTAGGGTTTCTGATGCTGCCAGGAGGATGCAGCCAAGGTGAATCTCGACCAGAGGGAGAGAGAGTGACAGGAGAGAGAGATGGGCACGTCCAGAATGGTGAGAAAGTGACTGGAGGAAGAGGCACACACAGCTTGGTGTGATAGTGACAGGTCAGTCCTTCTTCTTATGCAACACATGTGATCTTTCTTGCTTCAATTCAAACCAGATCTTTTCCCTTGACATATGCACGTGTAGAGTAGGATTTCTGGTGCTTGGCAACAGTCACAAGGTAAGCTTCTTCCTTTTCCAGCAAATGGCTCCAACTCTCATTTTGAACTGATTCGCATGTAGGCAAGTGATATAGTCAACTATATCACTTGCCTATGTAGTTGATGCATGTAGTCGATGCATGTAGTCGACTATATCAGCTCGTATGTAGTTGAGGCATGTAGTTGACTATGTCACTTGCCTATGTACACAGATGTTCTTCTCTTCTCTTGATGTCAATATTTTGCCTCCATCTCATCTCTCTCTTTTGTTCATTTTCATCTCTTCAAGTTAACAGTAAATAGGTTCAGAAGCTTTGATGCTCTGATACCATGAGATTTTAAGAGGATTATGACTCTGGTTTATGAAAAGTATCCAGAATAGTGAAGAACAAGTGAGAGAGAAGAGAAAACTCGTGAGAGAGAGAG
>CAJHQQ010004723.1:0-24449 GCA_905132885.1 Moricandia moricandioides | reverse complement strand
GCTTTCTAAGATCACATCACAAGCTGAAGGAGTTGCAAACAAAGGTTACTTTAAGGCTGAAGACAAGAAGGTGTGGATTTGTGACCATTGCAAGAAGAAGGGTCATGGGAAGGACAAGTGCTGGCTTCTCCACCCTCACCTCAAGCCTCAGAAGTTTAGGACTTCTTACAATGAAGCAAGAGCCAACTTCTCTGGTGATATGGGCGAGCCATCTACTCCAGGGACCATACGCATAACCTTGAGGACCAATGGACTTCGAACTGGTGAGGGAAAGGCCTTAGCATCCAGTAGCAGCTCAACCTTGAGGACTACTCAAGATGAAGTCATCAAGCGCTCTGACATTGAGGCTCTTATCAAGATCCTCAAGGAAAACTCTGGTAACACACTTGGTACCTCTTTACATGCTTTAAGTAGTGGTATCTCCTTGAATGCCTTAGTTGGTTCTGAATTGACAAAACCCTTAGTTATAGATTCAGGAGCTAGTCACCACATGATTAGTTATCTGAACTTGATTAAAAATGTTGTTCCTGCCTTAGGAAATGTCATGATAGCTAATGTAAAAGAGTACCAATTAAAGGGATAGGTGATCTTAGGTTATTTGAAAAAGATTCTAAAGCTTTTTACATGTATAGTTTCACATCCAACATGTTATCAGTTAAGAGAGCAACCAGTGACTTGAATTGTAAAGTTACCTTCACTCCTAATGATGTCTACTTTCAGGATATTGAAACTAGTAGGTTGCTTGGCAAAGGTGTGACCAAGGGAGACTTGTACTTGCTTGAATATACCAAGCTTGCATCCGATTTATCTTGTGCTTTAAATTCATGTTTTAATTTCCTTAAAGATGTAATGTGGCATGCTAGATTAGGACATCCCCATTCTCGTGCCTTGAACATCATGCTGCCTAGTATTTCCTTTAAAATTGATTGTGAGGCTTGTATCTTAGGCAAGCATTGCAAAAATGTGTTCCCTAGATCAAGAACTATCTATGAAAATTACTTTGACCTTATTCATTCTGATGTTTGGACTGCTCCATGTGCATCTAGAGAACATCATAGATACTTTGTGACATTCATAGATGAGAAATCTAAATACACATGGATCACACTGTTACAATCAAAGGATAGGGTATTAGAAGCTTTTATAAATTGTCAGAGTTATGTGACTAACCACTTCAATGCCAAGATAAAAAATTTTAGATCAGATAATGGAGGGGAATACACAAGCAATGCATTTAAGCAACACTTAGCAAAGCATGGGGTGATCCATCAAACTAGCTGCCCATACACACCTCAAAAGAATGATGTGGCTGAGAGAAATAATAGACACCTCATGGAGGTAGCCAGGAGCATGATGTTCCATACATGTGTACCTAAAAGGTTTTGGGGAGATGGAGTGTTGACATCCTGCTATTTGATTAACCGAATTCCAACCAGAATCCTACAAGATCACTCTCCATTTGAGGTACTCAACAAAACCAGACCATCTATAGATCATATGCGTGTGTTTGGGTGTCTTTGTGTTATTTTAATACCAGGAGAGCAAAGGAACAAGCTAGAGGCTAAGAGTACAAGGGCAATGTTCATTGGGTACTCCCCAAACCAGAAAGGGTACAAGTGCTATGCACCAGAGACTAGGAGAGTCATGGTGTCTAGGGATGTGAAGTTTGTGGAATCAAGAGGGTATTATAATGACAAGAGTTGAGATGAGCTGGAAAACCTATCCCAGTCAGCCTCTGATAGAGCAAGCAATCTGAGGCGTGTGATGGAAAGTCTTGGGGTCAGTATGCCTGAAGCAAGGGTAGAGACTAAACCAGAGGATGCCAGGAGGGATCCACCACCCTCTACTGAAGCTGAGTCAAGTATTGAAGATTTTGGGGTTCCTCACCTTGATCATGAGGGGGGCAATGACAGCAACAATCAGGCTGAGCCACAACATGATACCTCAGCAACAACTCATGATCAAGCTGAGCAACCAGAACTAGAGGGTTCAGGGTCAAATGAAACTCAGTCTTCAGATGATGATGAGGAAGCACAACCACCTCTAAGGAGGAGTACCAGAATCAAGCAACCAGCTTCTAACTGGATCAACACAAGGGTGTACTTTAACTCCCAGGCAGTAGCACATCCTACACAAGCTGTGTGTTCCTTAGCTCAGTATCCTCAAGAACATGTTGTGTTCATTGGAGAATTAGACCATGAATACATTCCCAGGTCTTATGAGGAAGCTATGGAGCACAAGGAATGGAGAGAATCAGTGGGAAGTGAAACAAATGCAATGAATGTTAATGATACCTGGTATGAAGTGGAGCTTCCCAAGGGCAAGAAAGCTGTAACAAGTCGTTGGATCTTCACAATCAAGTACAATGCTGATGGTACAGTGGAGAGACGCAAAACAGGCTAGTAGCAAGGGGCTTCAATCAGACCTATGGAGAAGACTACCTTGATACTTTTTGCACCACTTGCCAAGCTACATACCATAAGGATCATTCTATCCTTGGCAGTTAATGTGGAGTGGGATCTATGGCAAATGGATGTGAAGAATGCTTTCCTACAAGGGGAACTGGAAGATGAAGTGTATATGAGACCACCTCCTGGTCTAGAACATCTTGTCAAGCCTGGAAATGTGCTCAGACTAAAGAAAGCCATCTATGGTTTAAAACAATCACCAAGGGCCTTGTATAACAAGCTCAGCACCACTCTAAATAGAAAAGGTTTTGTAAAATCTGAAGCTGATCACACCCTCTTCACTCTCACCAGCCAACAAGGAATTGTAGTAATCCTGGTATATGTGGATGACATCATCATCACAGGTAGTGATAAGGAAGGTATTCTCTTAACTAAAGCCTTGGGGTCGACGAGGTATTTTCCCATGAGAACTATCATATAACATCAGATCCCCACCAAACTATGATCTAGTGTCAAATCTCCACGATTTGAAAGTTATAAACTTATTTCTCCAAGAATTAACAGTTTTGAATGTATTTCTCCCTGAACCGATATTTCAAAACTTAATTACCCATATACCATGGTTTTATTTGGTTTATTATTAACCAAATAGTTTAAACCGGCTAAACCAAACCAAAATTCATTTTAAACAATTTTTATTAAAGAATCTTGTTTATCTTCTTGTTGGAATTTCAAGATAGATTCTTTTGAATTAAAAAAAAAATTTCCTAAATTTTTTAAATATTTTTGCGTTTTTTAAAAAATTAAAATAAAAAATTACATCAATATTTTATGTTTAAAAAATTGAATAAAATTATAACGAACAAATAAGGTTATTAAACTTTTTTATTTTTTTTAAATTTTGAAAGCAAAAATTAAATTTTAATAAAAATATATGTCAAAATATATGTTTTGTTGAATTTTGACGTAAATCAAATTTTCAAAAAAAATAGATTTTTTGACATATATTTTTATCAAAATTTGTTTTTTTTCTTTCAAATTTGCAAAACAAAAAAAAATTAACAATCTTATTTGTTCATTGTGATTTTATTAATCTTTATAAAAATAAAATCTTGATGTAATTTTTTTCTTTTAAATTTCAGAAAGCATAAAAATATAAACCTAAAACAATATTCTTTAATAAAAAAATTTTGAAATGAATTTTGTTTTGCTTTAGTCGGTTTAAACTATTTGGTTAATAATAAACCAATTAAAACTATGTCTATGGGTAATTAAGTTTCGAAGTATCAGTTCGGGGAGATATACATTTGAAATTGTTAATTCATGGAGAAATAAGTTTGTAACTTTCAAATCATGGGGATTTGACACTAGGTCATAGTTTGGTGGGGATCTGATGCTATTTGATAGTTCTCGCGGGGAAATATCTCGTCGACCCCTACGAGTTATGATGAAGAAGTTATCCCACTTCAAACCGAAGTTATTCTAGTTTACTCTGTTTGGAGATTTGACAATTTCTTGTTGATTCTAATCAAACCAGAATGAATCAAAATGTAAGAAGCTTCTTTTGGACATACAAATCAGTGTTTAATCACCTTGAAGCTGAATTAAAATCATAGAAGTTATGATGAAGAAGTTATCCCACTTTCAACCAAAGTGATTATAATTTACCCTGTTTGGAGATTTGGCATTTTTTTCTTGATTCTAATAAAACAAGAATGAATCAAGATGTCAGATGATTGATTTTAACTCATAAATCTGTGTAGAATCACCCTGCTTTTGAATCAATATCATACTAGTTATGATGAAGAAGTTTGTGACAGCCTGTCCCGCGGACCCAGACTCACAGCCCTGCAGGGCACCGACCCTAACCCCTCACCGTGGGAGGAAACGCCTCCACATCCACCGGTAGGTTATTGGTGCACTTTGCGTTACTCGAACCCAAGACCTCACCCTTTAACAACTCTCCCACAGGACAAGCTGTCACCAATTGAACTGCAGCTCAATTGGTGACAGCTTGTCCTGTGGGAGAGTTGTTAAAGGGTGAGGTCTTGGGTTCGAGTAACGCCAAGTGCACCAATAACCTACCGGTGGATGTGGAGGCGTTTCCTCCCACGGTGAGGGGTTAGGGTCGGTGCCCTGCAGGGCTGTGAGTCTGGGTCCGCGGGACAGGCTGTCACAAAGTTATCCCACTTTCACCCGAAGTGATTCTAGTTTACTGTGTTTGGAGATTTGACTATTTCTAATTGATTCTAATAAAACCAGAATGAACCACAATGTAAGAAGCTTGATTTTGACTCATAAATGAGTGGAGAATCACTCTCATGTTGAATCAATATCATACGAGTTATGATGAAGAAGTTATCCCACTTTCAACCGAAGTGATTCTAGTTTACTCTGTTTGTATATTTGAAAATTTCTTATTGATTCTATTCAAACCAGAATGAATCATGATGTAAGAAGCTTCGTTTGGACATAAAAATCAGTGGTCAATCCCCCTTAAGTTGAATCTATATCATAGGACTTTTGATGCAGGAGTTATCCCACTATTAACCGAAGTGATTTCAGTTTACCCTATTTGGGGATTTCGCAATTTGTCTGGATTCTAATATAACCAGAATGAATCAAGATGTCAAAAGCTTGATTTTCACTCATAAATCAGTGGAGAATCACCATGATGTTGAATCAATATCATACGAGTTCTGATGAAGAAGTTATTCTAGTTTACTCTGTTTGGAGATTTCACAATTTCTTATTCATTCTAATCAAACCAGAATAAATCACAATGTAAGAATCTTCTTTTGGACATACAAATTACTGTTTAATCACCTTGAAGCTGAATTAAAATCATAGGAGTTATGATGAAGAAGTTATCCCACTTTCAACCAAAGTGATTATAATTTACCCCGTTTGGAGATTTGGCATTTTTTTCTTGATTCTAATAAAACAAGAATGAATTAAGATGTCATATGCTTGATTTTAACTCATAAATCTGTGTAGAATCACCCTGATGTTGAATCAATATCATACTAGTTATGATGAAGAAGTTATCCCACTTTCACCCGAAGTGATTCTCGTTTACTCTGTTTGGAGATTTGACTATTTCTAATAGATTCTAATCAAACCATAATGAATCACAATGTAAGAAGCTTAATTTGGACACACAAATCAGTGCCTAATCACCCTTAAGTTGAATCAATATCATAGGAGTTATTATGAAGAAGTTATCCACACTTTCAACCTAAGTGATTCACACTTTCAACCGAAGTTATCCACACTTTCAACCCTATTTGGAGATTTGGCAATTTGTTCTTGATTCAAATAAAACCAGAATGAAGCACGCTGTCAGAAGCTTGATATTGGCTTATAAATCAGTGGAGAATCATCCTTATGTTGAATCAATATCATACGAGATATGATAAAGAAGTTATCCCACTTTCAACCAAAATGATTCTAGTTTACTCTGTTTGGAGATTTGACTATTTCTAATTGATTCTAATCAAACCAGAATGAATCACAATGTAAGAAGCTTAATTTGGACACACAAATCAGTGGCTAATCACCCTTAATTTGAATCAATATCATAGGAGTTATGATGAAGAAGTTATCCCACTTAAAAACCGAAGTGATTCCAGATGACCCTGTTTGGAGATTTGGCAATTTGTTCTTGATTCTAATAAAACCAGAATGAATCACGACGTCAGAAGATTGATTTAGACTCATAACTCAGTGGATAATCACCCTCATGTTGAATCAATATCATACGAGTTATGATGAAGAAGTTATCCCACTTTCAACCGAAGTGATTCTAGTTTACTCTGTTTGTATATTTGAAAATTTCTTATTGATTCTATTCAAACCAGAATGAATCATGATGTAAGAAGCTTCGTTTGGACATAAAAATCAGTGGCCAATCCCCCTGAAGTTGAATCAATATCATAGGACTTTTGATGCAGGAGTTATCCCACTATCAACCGGAGTGATTCCAGTTTACCCTATTTGGGGATTTCGCAATTTGTCTCGATTCTAATATAACCAGAATGAAACACGATGTCAAAAGCTTGATTTTCACTCATAAATCAGTGGAGAATCACCCTGATGTTGAATCAATATCATACGAGTTCTGATGAAGAAGTTATCCCACTTCAAACCGAAGTTATTCTAGTTTACTCTGTTTTGAGATTTGACAATTTCTTATTGATTCTAATCAAACCAGAATGAATCACAATGTAAGAAGATTCTTTTGGACATACAAATCACTGTTTAATCACCTTGAAGCTGAATTAAAATCATAGGAGTTATGATGAAGAAGTTATCCCACTTTCAACCAAAGTGATTCTAATTTACCATGTTTAGAGATTTGGCATTTTTTTCTTGATTCTAATAAAACAAGAATGAATCAAGATGTCAGATGCTTGATTTTTACTCATAAATCTGTGTAGAATCACCCTGCTGTTGAATCAATATCATACTAGTTATGATGAAGAAGTTATCCCACTTTCACCCGAAGTGATTCTAGTTTACTTTGTTTGGAGATTAGACTATTTCTAATTGATTCTAATCAAACCAGATTGAATCATAATGTAAGAAGCTTAATTTGGACACACAAATCAGTGGCTAATCACCCTTAAGTTGAATCAATATCGTAGGAGTTATTATGAAGAAGTCATCCACACTTTCAACCGAAGTGATTCACACTTTCAACCAAAGTTATCCACACTTTCAACCCTATTTGGATATTTGGCAATTTGTTCTTGATGCAAATAAAACCAGAATGAAGCACGATGTCAGAAGCTTGATATTGACTCATAAATCAGTGGAGAATCATCCTTATGTTGAATCAATATCATACGAGATATAATGAAGAAGTTATCCCACTTTCAACCAAAATGATTCTATTTTACTTTGTTTGAAGATTTGAGTATTTATAATTGATTTTAATCAAACCAGAATGAATCACAATGTAAGAAGCTTAATTTTGACACATAAATCAGTGGCTAATCACCCTTAAGTTGAATCAATATCATAGGAGTTATGATGAAGAAGTTATCCCACTTTCAACCGAAGTGATTCCAGATGACCATGTTTGTAGATTTGGCAATTTTTTCTTGATTCTAATAAAACAAGAATGAATCAAGATGTCAGATGCTTGATTTTTACTCACAAATCTGTGTACAATCACCATGCTGTTGAATCAATATCATACTAGTTATGATGAAGAAGTTATCCCACTTTCACCCGAAGTAATTCTAGTTTGCACTGTTTGGAGATTTGACTATTTCTAATTGATTCTAATCAAACCAGAATGAATCACAATGTAAGAAACTTAATTTGGACACACAAATCAGTGGATAATCACCCTTAAGTTGATTCAATATCATAGGAGTTATTATTAAGAAGTTATCCACACTTTCAACCGAAGTGATTCACACTTTCAACCTAAGTTATCCCCACTTTCAACCCTATTTGGAAATTTGGCAATTTTTTCTTGATTCAAATAAAACCAGAATGAAGCACGATGTCAGAAGCTAGATATTGACTCATAAATCAGTGGAGAATCATCCTTATGTTGACTCAATATCATATGACATATGATGAAGAAGTTATCTCACTTTCAACCGAAGTGATTCTAGTTTACTCTGTTTGGAGATTTCACAATTTCTTATTGATTCTAATCAAACCAGAATGAATTACGATGTAAGAAGCTTAATTTGGACACACAAATCAGTGGCTAATCACCCTTAAGTTGAATCAATATCATAGGAGTTATGATGAAGAACTTATCACACTTTCAACCGAAGTGATTCCAAATGACCATGTTTGGAGATTTGGAAATTTGTTCTTGTTTCAAACAAAACCAGAATGAATCAGGATGTCAGAAGCTCGATTTAGACTCATAAATCAGTGGATAATCACCCTCATGTTGAATCAATATCAACCGAAGTGATTCTAGTTTACTCTGTTTGTATACTTTACAATTTCTTATTGATTCTATTCAAACCAGAATGAATCATGATGTAAGAAGCTTCGTTTGGACATAAAAATCAGTGGTCAATCCCCCTTAAGTTGAATCTATATCATAGGACTTTTGATGCAGGAGTTATCCCACTATTAACCGAAGTGATTTCAGTTTACCCTATTTGGGGATTTCACAATTTGTCTGGATTCTAATATAACCAGAATGAATCAAGATGTCAAAAGCTTGATTTTCACTCATAAATCAGTGGAGAATCACCATGATGTTGAATCAATATCATACGAGTTCTGATGAAGAAGTTATTCTAGTTTACTCTGTTTGGAGATTTCACAATTTCTTATTCATTCTAATCAAACCAGAATAAATCACAATGTAAGAATCTTCTTTTGGACATACAAATTACTGTTTAATCACCTTGAAGCTGAATTAAAATCATAGGAGTTATGATGAAGAAGTTATCTCACTTTCAACCAAAGTGATTCTAATTTACCCTGTTTGGAGATTTGGCATTTTTTTCTTGATTCTAATAAAACAAGAATGAATCAAGATGTCAGATGCTTGATTTTTACTCATAAATCTGTGTAGAATCACCCTGCTGTTGAATCAATATCATACTAGTTATGATGAAGAACTTATCCCACTTTCACCCGATGTGATTCTAGTTTACTCTGTTTGGAGATTTGACTATTTCTAATTGATTCTAATCAAACCAGAATGAATCACAATGTAAGAAGCTTAATTTGGACACACAAATCAGTGGCTAATCACCCTTAAGTTGAATCAATATCATAGGATTATGATGAAGAAGTTATCCCACTTTCAACCAAACTGATTCCAGGTGACCTTGTTTGGAGATTTGGCAATTTGTTGTTGATTCTAATAAAACCAGAATGAATCACGATGTCAAAAGCTTGATTTAGACTCATAAATCAGTGGATAATCACCGTCATGTTGAACCAATATCATACGCGTTATGATGAAGACGTTATCCTACTTTCAACCGAAGTGATTCTAGTTTACTCTGTTTTTATATTTGACAATTTCTTATTGATTCTATTCAAACCAGAATGAATCATGATGTAAGAAGCTTCATTTGGAAATAAAAATCAGTGGCCAATCCCCCTGAAGTTGAATCAATATCATAGGACTTATGATGTAGGAGTTATCCCACTATCAACCGAAGTAATTCCAGTTTCCCTATTTGGGGGTTTCACAATTTGTCTCGATTCTAATATAACCAGAATGAATCACGATGTCAAAAGCTTGATTTTTACTCATAAATCAGTGGAGAATCACCCTGATGCAACAGCAGGGTGATTCTACACAGATCATTGAGTAAAAATCAAGCATCTGACATCTTGATTCATTCTTGTTTTATTAGAATCAAGAAAAAATGCCAAATCTCCAAATAGTGTAAATTAGAATCACTTTGGTTGAAAGTGGGATAACTTCTTCATCATAACTCCTATGATTTTAATTCAGCTTCAAGGTGATCAAACATTGATTTGTATGTCCAAAAGAAGCTTCTTACATTGTGATTCATTCTGGTTTGATTAGAATCAATAAGAAATTGTTAAATCTCCAAACAGAGTAAACTAGAATAACTTCGGTTTGAAGTGGGATAACTTCTTCATCAGAACTCGTATGATATTGATTCAACATCAGGGTGATTCTCCACTGATTTATGAGTGAAAATC
The DNA here is from genome assembly GCA_905132885.1 of Moricandia moricandioides. Lineage (NCBI taxonomy): Eukaryota > Viridiplantae > Streptophyta > Magnoliopsida > Brassicales > Brassicaceae > Moricandia > Moricandia moricandioides. Next base: position 14,370 of record CAJHQQ010004723.1, on the reverse strand, counting down.
AAGCTTTTGACATCGTAATTCATTCTGGTTATATTAGAATCGAGACAAATTACGAAATCCCCAAATAGGGTAAACTGGAATTACTTCGGTTGATAGTGGGATAACTCCTGCATCATAAGTCCTATGATATTGATTCAACTTCAGGGGGATTGGCCACTGATTTTTATGTCTAAACGAAGCTTCTTACATCATGATTCATTCTGGTTTGAATAGAATCAATAAGAAATTTTCAAATATACAAACAGAGTAAACTAGAATCACTTCGGTTGAAAGTGGGATAACTTCTTCATCATAACTCGTAAGATATTGATTCAACATGAGGGTGATTATCCACTGATTTATGAGTCTAAATCAAGCTTCTGACGTCGTGATTCATTATGGTTTTATTAGAATCAAGAACAAATTGTCAAATCTCCAAACAGGGTCATCTGGAATCACTTCGGTTGAAAGTGGGATAACTTCTTCATCATAACTTCTATGATATTGATTCAACTTAAAGGTGATTAGCCACTGATTTGTGTGTCCAAATTAAGCTTCTTACATTGTGATTCATTCTGGTTTGATTAGAATCAATAAGAAATTGTTAAATCTCCAAACAGAGTAAACTAGAATAACTTCGGTCTGAAGTGGGATAACTTCTTCATCAGAACTCGTATGATATTGATTCAACATCAGGGTGATTCTCCACTGATTTATGAGTGAAAATCAAGCTTTTGACATCGTGATTCATTCTGGTTATATGATAACCAAGAAAAATTGCGAAATCCCCAAATAGTCATACTAGTTATGATGAAGAAGTTATCACACTTTCACCCGCAGTGATTCTAGTTTACACTGTTTGGAGATTTGACTATTTCTAATTGATTCTAATCAAACCAGAATGAATCACAATGTAAGAATCTTAATTTGGACACACAAATCAGTGGCTAATCACCCTTAAGTTGAATCAATATCATAGGAGTTATTATGAAGAAGTTATCCACACTTTCAACCAAGTGATTCACACTTTCAACCAAGTGATTCACACTTTCAACCCTATTTGGAGATTTGGCAATTTGTTCTTGATTCAAATAAAACCAGAATGAATCACGATGTCAGAAGCTTGATATTGACTCATAAATCAGTGGAGAATCATCCTTATGTCGAATCAATATCATACGAGATATGATGAAGAAGTTATCCCACTTTCAACCGAAATGATTCTAGTTTACTCTGTTTGGAGATTTGACTATTTCTAATTGATTCTAATCAAACCAGAATGAATCACAATGTAAGAAGCTTAATTTGGACACACAAATCAGTGGCTAATCACCCTTAAGTTGGATCAATATCATAGGAGTTATGATGAAGAAGTTATCCCACTTTCAACCAAAGTGATTACAGATGACCCTGTTTGGAGATTTGGCAATTTGTTCTTGATTCTAATAAAACCAGAATGAATCACGACGTTAGAAGCTTGATTTAGACTCATAACTCAGTGGATAACCACCCTCATGTTGAATCAATATCATACGAGTTATGATGAAGAAGTTATCCCACTTTCAACCGAAGTGATTCTAGTTTACTCTGTTTGTATATTTGACAATTTCTTATTGATTCTATTCAAACCATAATGAATCATGATGTAAGAAGCTTCGTTTAGACATAAAAATCAGTGGCCAATCCCCCTGAAGTTGAATCAATATCATAGGACTTTTGATGCAGGAGTTATCCCACTATCAACCAAAGTGATTCCAGTTTACCCTATTTGGGGATTTCGCAATTTGTCTCGATTCTAATATAACCAGAATTAAACACGATGTCAAAAGCTTGATTTTCATTCATAAATCAGTGGAGAATCACCCTGATGTTGAATCAATATCATACGAGTACTGATGAAGAAGTTATCCCACTTCAAACAGAAGTTATTCTAGTTTACTCTGTTTGGAGATTTGACAATTTCTTATTGATTCTAATCAAACCACAATGAATCACAATGTAAGAAGATTCTTTTGGACATACAAATCACTGTTTAATCACCTTGAAGCTGAATTAAAATCATAGGAGTTATGTTGAAGAAGTTATCCATCTTTCAACCAAAGTGATTCTAATTTACCCTGTTTGGAGATTTGGCATTTTTTTCTTGATTCTTATAAAAAAAGAATGAATCAAGATGTCAGATGCTTGATTTTTACTCATAAATCTGTGTAGAATCACCCTGCTGTTGAATCAATATCATACTAGTTATGATGAAGAAGTTATCCCACTTTCACCCGAAGTGATTCTAGTTTATTCTGTTTGGAGATTTGACTATTTATAATTGATTCTAATCAAACCAGAATGAATCACAATGTAAGAATCTTAATTTGGAAACACAAATCAGTGGCTAATCACCCTTAAGTTGAATCAATATCATAAGAGTTATTATGAAGAAGTTATCCACACTTTCAACCGAAGTGATTTACACTTTCAACCGAAGTTATCCACACTTTCAACCCTATTTGGAGATTTGGCAATTTGTTCTTGATTCAAATAAAACCAGAATGAAGCACGCTGTCAGAAGCTTGATATTGGCTTATAAATCAGTGGAGAATCATCCTTATGTTGAATCAATATCATACGAGATATGATAAAGAAGTTATCCCACTTTCAACCGAAATGATTCTAGTTTACTCTGTTTGGAGATTTGACTATTTCTAATTGATTCTAATCAAACCAGAATGAATCACAATGTAAGAAGCTTAATTTGGACACACAAATCAGTGGCTAATCACCCTTAATTTGAATCAATATCATAGGAGTTATGATGAAGAAGTTATCCCACTTAAAAACCGAAGTGATTCCAGATGACCCTGTTTGGAGATTTGGCAATTTGTTCTTGATTCTAATAAAACCAGAATGAATCACGACGTCAGAATCTTGATTTAGACTCATAAATCAGTGGATAATCACCCTCATGTTGAATCAATATCATACGAGTTATGATGAAGAAGTTATCCTACTTTCAACCGAAGTGATTCTAGTTTACTCTGTTTGTATATTTGACAATTTCTTATTGATTCTATTCAAAAAAGAATGAATCATGATGCAAGAAGCTTTGTTTGTACATAAAAATCAGTGGTAAATCCCCCTGAAGTTGAATCAATATCATAGGACTTTTGATGCAGGAGTTATCCCACTATCAACCGAAGTGATTCCAGTTTACCCTATTTGGGGATTTTGCAATTTGTCTGGATTCTAATATAACCAGAATGAATCACGATGTCAAAAGCTTTAATTTCACTCATAAATCAGTGGAGAATCACCCTGATGTTGACTCAATATCATACGAGTTATGATGAAGAAGTTATTCCACTTTCACCCGAAGTGATTCTAGTTTACTCTGTTTGGAGATTTGACTATTTCTAATTGATTCTCATCAAACCAGAAGGAATCACAATGTAAGAAGCTTAATTTGGACACACAAATCAGTGGAAAATCACCCTTAAGTTGAATTAATATCATAGGAGTTATTACGAAAATCACCATCATGTTGAATCAATATCATACAAGTTATGATGAAGAAGTTATCAGACTTTCACTCGAAGTGATTCTAGTTTACTCTGTTTGTATATTTTACAATTTCTTATTGATTCTATTCAAACCAGAATTAATCATGATGTAATAAGCTTCGTTTGGACACACAAATCATTGACTAACCACCCTGAAGTTGAATCAATATCATAGGATTATGATGAATAAGTTATCCCACTTTCAACCGAAGTGATTCCAGTTTACCCTATTTGGGGATTTCACAATTTGTCTGGATTCTAATATAACCAGAATGAATCACGATTTCAAAAGCTTGATTTTCACTCATAAATCAGTGGAGAATCACCCTGATGTTGAATCAATATCATACGAGTTCTGATGAAGAAGTTATCCCACTTCAAACCGAAGTTAGTCTAGTTTACTCTGTTTGGAGATTTGACAATTTCTTATTGATTCTAATCAAACCAGAATGAATCACAATGTAAGAAGCTTCTTTTGGACATACAAATCAATGTTTAATCACCTTGAGGCTGAATTAAAATCATAGGAGTTATGATGAAGTTATCCCACTTTCAACCAAAGTGATTCTAATTTACCCTGTTTGGAGATTTGGTATTTTTTTCTTGATTCTAATAAAACAAGAATGAATCAAGATGTCAGATGCTTGATTTTTACTCACAAATCTGTGTACAATCACCATGCTGTTGAATCAATATCATACTAGTTATGATGAAGAAGTTATCCCACTTTCACCCGAAGTAATTCTAGTTTGCACTGTTTGGAGATTTGACTATTTCTAATTGATTCTAATCAAACCAGAATGAATCACAATGTAAGAAACTTAATTTGGACACACAAATCAGTGGCTAATCACCCTTAAGTTGATTCAATATCATAGGAGTTATTATTAAGAAGTTATCCACATTTTCAACCGAAGTGATTCACACTTTCAACCTAAGTTATCCCCACTTTCAACCCTATTTGGAAATTTGGCAATTTTTTCTTGATTCAAATAAAACCAGAATGAAGCACGATGTCAGAAGCTAGATATTGACTCATAAATCAGTGGAGAATCATCCTTATGTTGAATCAATATCATACGAGATGTGATGAAGAAGTTATCCCACTTTCAACCGAAATGATTCTAGTTTACTCTGTTTGGAGATTTGACTATTTCTAATTGATTCTAATCAAACCAGAATGAATCACAATGTAAGAAGCTTAATTTGGACACACAAATCAGTGGCTAATCACCTTTAAGTTGAATCAATATCATAGAAGTTATGATGAAGAAGTTATCCCACTTTCAACCGAAGTGATTCCAGATGACCCTGTTTGGAGATTTGACAATTTGTTCTTGATTCTAATAAAAGCAGAATGAATCACGACGTCAGAAGCTTGATTTAGACTCATAAATCAGTGGATAATCACCCTCATGTTGAATCAATATCATACGAGTTATGATGAAGAAGTTATCCCACTCTCAACCGAAGTGATTCTAGTTTACTCTGTTTGTATATTTGACAATTTCTTATTTATTCTATTCAAACCAGAATGAATCAAGATGTAAGAAGCTTCGTTTGAACATAAAAATCAGGGGCCAATCCCCCTGAAGTTGAATCAATATCATAGGACTTTTGATGCAGGAGTTATCCCACTATCAACCGAAGAGATTCCAGCTTACCCTATTTGGGGATTTCGCAATTTGTCTCGATTCTAATATAACCAGAATTAAACACGATGTCAAAATCTTGATTTTCACTCATAAATCAGTGGAGAATCACCCTGATGTTGAATCAATATCATACGAGTACTGATGAAGAACTTATCCCACTTCAAATAGAAGTTATTCTAGTTTACTCTGTTTGGAGATTTGACAATTTCTTATTGATTCTAATCAAACCAGAATGAATCACAATGTAAGAAGATTCTTTTGGACATACAAATCACTGTTTTAATCACCTTGAAGCTGAATTAAAATCATATGAGTTATGATGAAGAAGTTATCCCACTTTCAACCAAAGTGATTCTAATTTACCATGTTTGGAGATTTGACATTTTTTTCTTGATTCTAATAAAACAAGAATGAATCAAGATGTCATATGCTTGTTTTTACTCATAAATCTGTGTAGAATCACCCTGCTGTTGAATCAATATCATACTAGTTATGATGAAGAAGTTATCTCACTTTCACCCGAAGTGATTCTAGTTTACTCTGTTTGGAGATTTGACTATTTCTAATTGATTCTAATCAAACCAGAATGAATCACAATGTAAGAAGCTTAATTTGGACACACAAATCAGTGGCTAGTCACCCTTAAGTTGAATCAATATCATAGGAGTTATTATAAAGAAGTTATCCCACTTTCAACCAAAGTGATTCTAGTTTACCCTATTTGGGGATTTCGCAATTTGACTCGATTCTAATATAACCAGAATGAAACACGATGTCAAAAGCTTGATTTTCACTCATAAATCAGTGGAGAATCACCCTGATGTTGAATCAATATCATACGAGTTCTGATGAAGAAGTTATCCCACTTCAAACCGAAGTTATTCTAGTTTACTCTGTTTGGAGATTTGACAATTTCTTATTGATTCTAATCAAGCCAAAATGAATCACAATGTAAGAAGCTTCTTTTGGAATACAAGTCACTGTTTAATCACCTTGAAGCTGAATTAAAATCATAGGAGTTATGATGAAGAAGTTATCCCACTTTCAACCAAAGTGATTCTAATTTACCCTGTTTGGAGATTTGGCATTTTTTTCTTGATTCTAATAAAACAAGAATGAATCAAGATGTCAGATTCTTGATTTTTTACTCATAAATCTGTGTAGAATCACCCTGCTGTTGAATCAATATCATACTAGTTATGATGAAGAAGTTATCCCACTATCACCCGAAGTGATTCTAGTTTACTCTGTTTGGAGATTTGGCAATTTGTTCTTGATTCTAATCAAACCAGAATGAACCACAATGTAAGAAGCTTCATTTGGACAAACAAATCAGTGGCTAATCACCCTTAAGTTGAATCAATATCATAGGAGTTATTATAAAGAAGTTATCCCACTTTCAACCGAAGTGATTCCAGTTTATCCTATTTGGAGATTTGGCAATTTGTTCTTGATTATAATAAAACTAGAATGAATCCCGATGTCAGAAGCTTGATATTGACTCATAAATCAGTGGAGAATCATCCTAATGTTGAATCAATATCATACGAGTTATGATGAAAAAGTTATCCCACTTTCAACCGAAGTGATTCTAGTTTACTCTGTTTGGAGATTTGGCATTTTTTCTTGATTCTAATAAAACCATAATGAATCACAATGTCAAAAGCCTGATTTTGAATCATAATTTAGTGGAGAATCACACTGATGCTGAATCAATATCATACGAGTTATGATGAAGAAGTTATCCCACTTTCAACCGAATTGATTCTAATCAAACCAGAATGTATCACGATGTAAGAAGTTTCATTTGGACACACAAATCAGTGACTAATCACCCTGAAGTTGAATCAATATCATAGGATTATGATGAAGAAGTTATCACACTTTCAACCGAAGTGATTCCCGATGACCATGTTTGGAGATTTTGGCAATTTGTTCTTGATTCTAATAAAACCAGAATGAATCACGATGTCAGAAGCTTGATTTAGACTCATAAATCAGTGGAGAATCACCCTCATGTTGAATTAATATCATACGAGTTATGATGAAGAAGTTATCCCACTTTCAACCGAAGTGATTCTAGTTTACTTTGTTTGTATATTTGACAATCTCTTATTGATTCTATTCAAACCAGAATGAATCATGATGTAAGAAGCTTCGTTTGGACATAAAAATCAGTGGCCAATCCCCCTGAAGTTGAATCAATATCATAGGACTTTTGATGCAGGAGTTATCCCACTATCAACCGAAGAGATTCTAGTTTACCCTATTTGGGGATTTCGCAATTTGTCTCGATTCTAATATAACCAGAATTAAACACGATGTCAAAAGCTTGATTTTCACTCATAAATCAGTGGAGAATCACCCTGATGTTGAATCAATATCATACGAGTACTGATGAAGAAGTTATCCCACTTCAAACAGAAGTTATTCTAGTTTACTCTGTTTGGAGATTTGACAATTTCTTATTGATTCTAATCAAACCAGAATGAATCACAATGTAAGAAGATTCTTTTGGACATACAAATCACTGTTTAATCACCTTGAAGCTGAATTAAAATCATAGGAGTTATGATGAAGAAGTTATCCCACTTTCAACCAAAGTGATTCTAATTTACCCTGTTTGGAGATTTGGCATTTTTTTTACTGATTCTAATAAAACAAGAATGAATCAAGATGTCAGATGCTTGATTTTTACTCATAAATCTGTGTAGAATCACCCTGCTGTTGAATCAATATCATAATAGTTATGATGAAGAAGTTATCCCACTTTCACCCGAAGTGATTCTAGTTTACTCTGTTTGGAGATTTGACTATTTCTAATTGATTCTAATCAAACCAGAATGAATCACAATGTAAGAAGCTTAATTTGGACTCACAAATCAGTGGCTAATCACCCTTAAGTTGAATCAATATCATAAGAGTTATTATTAAGAAGTTATCCACACTTTCAACCGAAGTGATTCACACTTTCAAACCGAAGTTATCCCCACTTTCAACCCTATTTGGAGATTTGAAAATTTGTTCTTGATTCAAATAGAACCAGAATGAAGCACGCTGTCAGAAGCTTGATATTGGCTCATATATCAGTGGAGAATCATCCTTATGTTGAATCAATATCATACAGATATGATGAAGAAGTTATCCCACTTTCAACCAAAATGATTCTAGTTTACTCTGTTTGGAGATTTGACTATTTCTAATTGATTCTAATCAAACCAGAATGAATCACAATGTAAGAAGCTGAATTTGGACACACAAATCAGTGGCTAATCACCCTTAAGTTGAATCAATATCATAAGAGTTATTATTAAGAAGTTATCCACACTTTCAACCGAAGTGATTCACACTTTCAAACCGAAGTTATCCCCACTTTCAACCCTATTTGGAGATTTGAAAATTTGTTCTTGATTCAAATAAAACCAGAATGAAGCACGCTGTAAGAATGAATCATGATGTAAGAATCTTTGTTTGGGCATCCAAATCAGTGGCCAATCCCCCTGAAGTTGAATCAATATCATAGGACTTATGATGCAGGAGTTTTCCCACTATCAACCAAAGTGATTCCAGTTTACTCTATTTAAGGATTTCGCAATTTGTCTCGATTCTAATATAACCAGAACGAATCACGATGTCAAAAGCTTGATTTTGACTCATAAATCAGTGGAGAATCACTCTGATGTTTAATTAATATCATACGAGTTCTGATGAAGAAGTTATCCCACTTCAAACTGAAGTTATTCTATTTACTCTGTTTGGAGATTTGACAATTTCTTATTGATACTAATCAAACCAGAATGAATCACAATGTAAGAAGCTTCTTTTGGACATACAAATCAGTGTTTAATCACCTTGAAGCTGAATTAAAATCATAGGAGTTATGATGAAGAAGTTATCCCACTTTCAACCAAAGTGATTCTAATTTACCCTGTTTGGAGATTTGGCATTTTTTTCTTGATTCTAATAAAAAAAGAATGAATCAAGATGTCAGATGCTTGATTTTGACTCATAAATCTGGATAGAATCACCCTGCTGTTGAATCAATATCATTCGAGTTATGATGAAGAAGTTATCCCAATTTCACCCGAAGTTATTCTAGTTTATTCTGTTTGGAGATTTGACTATTTCTAATTGATTCTAATCAAACCAGAATTAATCACAATGTAAGAAGCTTAATTTGGACACACAAATCAGTGGCTAATCACCCTTAAGTTGAATCAGTATCATATGAGTTATGATGAAGAAGTTATCCCACTTTCACCGAAGTGATTCCAGTTTACCCTATTTGGAGATTTGACAATTTGTTCTTGATTCTAATAAAACCAGAATGAATCACGATGTCAGAAGCTTGATCTTCACTCATAAATCAGTAGAGAATCATCCTCATGTTGAATCAATATCATACGAGTTATGATGAAGAAGTTATCCCACTTTCAACCGAAGTGATTCTAGTTTACTCTATTTGAAGATTTAACAATTTTTTATTGATTCTAATCAAACCAGAATGAATAACGATGTAAGAAGCTTTGTTTGGACACATAAACCAGTGGCTAATCCCCCTAAAGTTGAATCAATATCATAGGAGTTATGATGAAGAAGTTATCTCACTTCTAATCGAAGTGATTCCAGATTACCCTGTTTGGAGAATTGGCAATTTTTTATTGATTCTAATAAAACAAAAATGAATCACGATGTCAAAATCTTGATTTTGACTCATAAATCAGTGGAGAATCACCCTCATGTTGAATCAATATCATACGAGTTATGATGAAGAAGTTATCCCACTTTCAACCGAAGTTATTCTAGTTTACTCTGTTTTGAGATTTGATAATTTCTTATTGATTCTAATGAAACCAGAATCAATCACGATGTAAGAAGCTTCGTTTGGACATACAAATCAGTGGTTAATCACCATGTAGTTAAATCAATATCATAGGAGATATGATAAAGAAGTTATCCCACTCTCTATCGAAGTGATTCCAGATTACCCTGTTTGGAGATTTGGAAATTTGTTCTTGATTCTAATAAAACCAAAATGAATCACGACTTTAGAAGCTTGATTTTGATTCATATATCAGTGGATAATCACCCTGATGTTGAATCAATATCATACGAGTTATGATAAAGAAGTTATCCCACTTTCAACCTAAATGATTCTAGTTTACTCTATTTGAAGATTTGACAATTTCTTATTGATTCTAATCATACCAGAATGAATCACGATGTAAGAAGCTTCATTTGGACACACAAATCAGTGGCTAAACACCCTTAAGTTGAATCAATATCATATGGGTTATGATGAAGAAGTTATCCCACTTTCAACCGAAGTGATTCCAGTTTACCCTATTTCGAGATTTGGCAATTTGTTGTTGATTCTAATAAAACCAGAATGAATCACGATGTCAGAAGCTTTATTTTGACTCATAAATCAGTGTAGAATCACCTTATGTTGAATCAATATCATACGAGTTATGATGAAGAAGTTATCCCTCTTTCAACCGAAGTTATTCTAGTTTACTCTGTTTGGAGATTTGCCAATTTCTTATTGATTCTAATCAAACCAGAATGAATCATGATGTAAGAAGCTTCTTGTGGACATAAAAATCAGTGGCCAATCCCCCTGAAGTTGAATATCATAGGACTTATGATGCAGGAGTTATCACACTATCAACCGAAGTGATTCCAGTTTACCCTATTTGGGGATTTCGCTATTTGTCTCGATTCTAAAATAACCAGAATGAATCACAATGTCAGAAGCTTTATTTTGACTCATAAATCAGTGTAGAATCACCCTTATGTTGAATCAATATCATACGAGTTATGATGAAGAAGTTATCCCGCTTTCAACCGAAGTTATTCTAGTTTACTCAGTTTGGAGATTTGACAATTTCTTATTGATTCTAATCAAACCAGAATGAATCATGATGTAAGAATATTTTTTTGTACATAAAAATCAGTGGCCAATCTCCCTGAATTTGAATCAATATCATAGGAGTAATGATGCAGAAGTTATCCCACTATCCCGAAGTGATTCTAGTTTTTTCTATTTTAAGATTTGGCAATTTGTTCTTGATTCTAATAAAAACATAATGAATCATGATGTCAGAAGCTTTATTTTGACTCATAAATCCGTGGAGAATCACCCTGATGTTTAATAAATATCATACGAGTTATGATGAAGAAGTTATCTCACTTTCAACCAAAGTTATTCTAGTTTACTCTGTTTGGAGATTTGACAATTTCTTATTTATTTTAATCAAATCAAAATGAATCACTATGTAATAAGTTTCGTTTGGACATACAAATCAGTGGTTAATCACCTTGAAGCTGAATTAATATCATAGGAGTTATGATGAAGAAGTTATCCCACTTTCAACCGAAGTGATTCCAGTTTACCCTGTTTAGAGATTTGACATTTTTTTCTTGATTCTAGTAAAACCCGAATGAATCAATATGTCAGCTTATTGCTTTTGACACATAAATATATGTAGAATCAACCTGCTGTTGAATCAATATCATACTAGTTATGATGAAGAAGTTATCCCACTTTCACCCGAAGTGATTATAGTTTAATCTGTTTGGAGTTTTGACTATTTCTTATTGATTCTAATCAAACCAGAATAAATCACGATGTAAGAAGCTTCATTTTGACACACAAATCAGTGGCTAATCACCCTTATGTTGAATCACTATCATAGAAGTTATGATGAAGAAATTATCCCACTTTCAACTGAAGTGATTCCAGTTTGCCTTATTTGGAGATTTGTCAATTTGTTCTTGATTCTAATGAAACCAGAATAAATCACGATGTCAAAAGCTTTACTTTGACTCATAAATCAGTGTAGAATCACCCTTATGTTGAATCAATATCATACGAGTTATGATGAAGAAGTTATCCCGCTTTCAACCGAAGTTATTCTAGTTTACTCTGTTTAGATATTTGACAATTTCTTATTTATTCTAATCAAACCAGAATGAATCATGATGTAAGAAGCTTTGTTTGTACATACAAATCAGTAGCCAATCACCCTGGATTTGAATCAATATCATAGGACTTATGATGCAGAAGTTATCCCACTATCAACCGAAGTGATTCCAGTTTACCCTATTTGGAATTTTGGCAATTTGTTCATGATTCTTATAAAACAAGATTGATTCATGATGTCCGAAGCTTGATTTTGTCTCATAAATCAGTGGAGAATCACTCTCATGTTGAATCAATATCATAAGAGTTATGATGAAGAAGTTATCCCACTTTCAACTGAAGTGATTATAGTTTACTCTGTTTGGAGATTTGACAATTTCTTATTGATTCTAATCAAACCAGAATGAATCACGATGTCAGAAGATTTGTTTGGACACACAAATCAGAGGCTAATCCCCCTGAAGTTGAATCAATATCATAGGAGTTATGATGAAGAAGTTATCTCACTTTCAAACGAAGTGATTCCAGTTTATCATGTTTGGAGATTTGACAATTTGTTCTTGATTCCAATAAAACCAGAATGAATCAAGATGTCAGAAGCTTGATTTTGACTAATAAATCAGTGGAGAATCACCCTCAGGTTGAATCAATATCATACGAGTTATGATGAAGAGGTAATCCCACTTTCAACAGAAGTTATTCTAGTTCACTCTGTTTGGAGATTTGACAATTTCTTATGAATTCTAATCAAACCAGAATGAATCACGATGTAAGAATCTTTGTTTGGAAATAAAAATAAGTGGTTAATCACCTTGAAGCTGAATAAATATCGTAGGAGTTATGATGAAGAAGTTATCCCACTTTCAACCGAAGTGATTCCAGTTTACCCTGTTTGGAGATTTGGCAATTAGTTCATGATTCTAATAAAACAAGATTGAATCATGATGTACGAAGCTTGATTTTGGCTCATCAATCAGTGGAGAATCACTCTCATGTTGAATCAATATCATAAGAGTTATGATGAAGAAGTTATCCCACTTTCAACTGAAGTGATTATAGTTTACTTGGAGATTTGACAATTTTTTATTGATTCTAATCAAACCAGAATGATTCACGATGTCAGAAGCTTTGTTTCGACACACAAATCAGTGGCTAATCCCCCCGAAGTTGAATCAATATCATAGGAGTTTTGATGAAGAAGTTATCCCACTTTCAAACGAAGTGATTCCAGTTTATCATGTTTGGAGATTTGGTAATTTGTTCTTGATTCCAATAAAACCAGACTGAATCAAGATGTCAGAAGCTTGATTTTGACTCATAAATCAGTGGAGAATCACACTCATGTTGAATCAATATCATACGAGTTATGATGAAGAAGTTATCCCACTTTTAACCTAAGTGATTCTAGTTTACTCTGTTTGGAGATTTAACAATTTCTTATTGATTCTAATCAAACCAGAATGAATCACGATGTAAGAAGCTTTTGTTGGACACACAAACCAGTGCCTAATCCCTCTAAAGTTGAATCAATATCATAGGAGTTATGATGAAGAAGTTATCTCACTTCTAATCGAAGTGATTCCAGATTACCCTATTTGGAGATGGCAATTTGTTCTTGATTCTAATAAAACCAGAATGAATCACGATGTCTGCAGCTTTTTTTTGACTCATAAATCAGTGGAGAATCACTCTCATGTTGAATCAATATCATACGAGTTATGATGAAGAAGTTATCCCACTTTCAACTAAAGTTATTCTAGTTTACTCTGTTTGGAGATTTTACAATTTCTTATTAATTCTAATCAAACCAGAATGAATCACGATGTAAGAAGCTTCGTTTGGACATACAAATCAATGGTTAATCACCCTAAAGTTAAATCAATATCATAGGAGATATGATGAAGAAGTTATCCCACTTTCTATCGAAGTGATTCCAAATTACCCTGTTTGGAGATTTAGAAATTTGTTTTTGATTCTAATAAAACCAAAATGAATCACGATTTTAGAAGCTTGATTTTGACTCATATATTAGTGGATAATCACCTTTATGTTGAATCAATATCATACGAGTTATGATGAAGAACTTATCCCATTTTCAACCTAAATTATTCTAGTTTACTCTATTTTAAGATTTGACAATTTCTTATTGATTCTAATAGTACCAAAATGAATCACGATGGTAAGAAGCTTCATTTGGACACACAAATCAGTGGCTAATCTGTAAGACCCGATCCTGGCTTTTCGACCCAACTAGACCAAT